>CAUYQU010032797.1:0-29763 GCA_963574635.1 Cheracebus regulus | reverse complement strand
TTCACCCAGATCTCCAGGCTATGAACATGTGTCAGTATAACTTCTTCACTGGTCTTTGCTCTAGCCCTGTCATCACAAGACTCTGGCTATAAACCAGCTTCTCTTTCTTTTTTCTTTCCCTTCTTTCTTTCTTTCTTTCTTTTTCTTTCTCTCTCTCTTTCTTTCTTTCTTTCTTTCTTTCTTTCTTTCTTTCTTTCTTTCTTTCTTTCTTCTTTCTTTCTTTCTTTCTCTCTCTCTCTCTTTCTTTTTCTTTCCTTCGAGCAGACAGTTAATAGGCAAGAAGGGCCAGAAGACAGGGAAAAGAAAGAAGGTCCCCTGTACAGAAACAGAGGGAAGGTGGGGCTCCAAAGCCAAGAGGAAACCCCACTTGACACAGATACCAGCTAGGTATATATACAGAGGCTGGAGGAGGCGGTGTCCGATTTGCATAGGGCTCAGGGGATTGGTTTGACCAGGCATGTCATTCACATAGCTGGCAAAAAGGTGACCCTCCTACCCTAGCCTTTTAATATGCAAAAGCAGGGCACCACAATGTTCTACACAAGTGGGGATATGTGGGGGCGGCCATGTTGCCAGGAACATGTAGGGCAAGGGCAAGAAGGCCTGCAAAATCTCCATGTTTGGATGGATCCAGTTTCTAATGGCCTGTATTTGCATGTCAAAGTTTGCCCGCCTGGCTCTAAGAGTCAGGGCTTTCCAAGAAACTTTTCCGGAGATGCTTTAAAAACGAAAACTTCCCAAGGACCCCTTTTCCTCTCTATCTGCCTAAAATAATTGTTAATGCCTACAACATTTCCCCATGTGGTGATGCCACATTAACTGCTGTTAGGGAATTTTGGTGACAAAGCCTTCTGGCTGCTTACTGTTGAAAAGGGGTGGTGAGTGGGGAACAGCAGCTACGGCTCTTCCTAGTCAATCTAAGGGACCTCAGAAGCATGGCATGTACATGTGTAATTCAGTTTATAGCACCATTTGGAGGTTGATTGCTTCTAGAGGAGAAGAAACAGTTCGAGTTATAGTATTGTGTATACAGGGTCCGCTTATCAATACAAGACATATAAACAAGAGAGGGTTTAATAAAGGGGTTAACCAATTCTATAAAGAAGACTGGAATTTATTAAAGATGGATTGTAGCCACTCGGGCCTGAAGCCCGCATTTTCACTGAGCCTGTCAATAGTTTTGATTTGATTTTTAAGTACTTGCAGGTTTTCCTTTACTTTACTAGAGGTGTTAATCCAAAAGCAGCATGTTTCATTTAAAACTGCTTCACTAAACCCAATAAAAAGTCCTAGCAAACTCAGTGATACTAAAACTTTCATGCTTCCTTTTTGTTAGTAACTATTATCCCTGCTATAAGGATAATAATTAACCAAAATATGACAGTGATGGAAACTCTCTGTTTAATCTTTCAGTTAGAAGGTGCTACCGGGTATAACCCTATTGCAAATAATGGAGTGAGTATAGCAATTTCCATAAGTGTGGTGTGGTAGATAATTCCCATCTAAAATTTTACTTGTTAAGATATAGAATATAAACTGATTTTTCTTCTAGCTTTACTTCAGGGAGAAATTGCTCTTATTTGTCTGAGAGAGAGAGCTGGTATTTTGAAGAGTCCTATGGTTCTCATTAAAATATAATAAATTGCCTTCTCTTAATGCATGAGCCATAAACTGTAGTATCCAGTTTATGGATTTGTTTTCAATTTTCAATTATGACATCAGCATCTTTGTGAATTTGTAGGTCTGGCATGCTTTTGGTTTGTAAATATCCATGAAAGAGAAATTGATTAATTTTAAGGAGTTATTGATAAAATGACCAATGAAATTTTAGAGAATTAAAACCACCTTAGGATGGCCATGGACCTCCCTGTGGGAAACATAGTGGCTTTTGGGAACCATGTTAACTTTTGTAATTGATTTTTTAAAAATTGAAATGAAAAAGGATACAAATAAGAGAGAAAGTATCCTACAGTTTTGTTATTCAAGGAATCCTGACTTATTTGACATATTTCAACTCACAGACACTTCTCAGTTACTGAATTTTTTCCTCTCTTCAATATCAGTTTTTGAAAGTATTTTAGGACCATTGAAGTTTGTTTTTCTGTGACACCTCAGAAGTTAATGTGGCTCAATCTTTTCCTTTATAGAATGAGGTCTTTTTTTCTAACATTTTACGTAATGTCCTCAGAGAAGATCACGCCCTGGTGACTAGAGCTTTGGCCATGAAGGTGGAAAATTTCAAAACAAGTGAAATAGAAGAACTCTTTGACATATTTGTTTACAGCAAGGTAAAAGCAGTTAGTAATTTCCTTTGGTTCTGTCCTCTTGTAGAAAGTTACATAAAATGGATTCTAAGGGTCCTATATCAATATGCAAATTAAAATTTTTTATGAAAATAACCTTATTTTAATTCAATACATGGGTTTCAGAAAACATGATTAAATTAATTCTCACCTTGCAAATATCAATCAAGCCCATATTAATGCTTAGTACCACTGACCATAGACTTTAACAACTTGCTACTTTCAAGGTGAACCCTTCTGCTTGGTGGAAATTTAATCTTGCCATGTAAAGATCTCAATTTTTAAAAATTTTGTGTACTCTTTACATGTGGGACATCTGTTTACCTTTTACGTCTTAATTAGTGACAGCCTACTATTTTATTAGCACATTTTGAAATAATTCAAACATTCAACTAAAATGCAAAATGCAATCAGGAGTACAGCTCAGAATATTGGTTATAAATATGGAATATGTCAGTATATGGATATTGAATTTTGTTCAAATAATGGACAACTTCTTTTGTCCTAGGGAGCTTCTATGGCCCGGATGCTTTCCAGTTTCTTGAATAAGCATTTATTTGTCAGTGCACTCAAGGTGAGTTTGCAAAATAATTGTTGTCTGGATGGCAGTAAACATAAACTGCATTGGCATGTTATTTATTTTAACCTTAACTCTTCTATTTTTACAGTCATATTTGAAGACATTTTCCTACTCAAATGCTGAGCAAGATGATCTATGGAGGCATTTTCAAATGGTGATTGTCCTGCTTTCTGACACGTTCTTACTGAGTTGTTTTGTATGATACAGGACAAGACTGGGAGGCCATAGGTGAATGGCAGTTCCATGGGAAAACAACTTTGCCTTGTTATAGAACTGCCTTAGGTCATGGGTTGTGTCTTTAGTCTTCACTGTATTCCCACTGCCCATAACAGAGCATGGAACATGCTAGAAGAAGAAATATGTGTTCAGAGAATAAATTAAAGAACTAAAGAACCATTCCTACATAGAGATAAACAGAGTTCTAAATTTGGCCCAGAAGATCACCCACCACAGGACTACTACATAAGTGAGGAAGAGAATAGCTACCGAGTTTCCTTTTGGAGATTGCTACTTCAAAACATTTCACTGATAACCTTACCTGCTTTTGTGATGATTTTTTAAAACAGGCCATAGATGACCAGAGTACAGTTATTTTGCCAGCAACAATAAAAAACATAATGGACAGCTGGACACACCAGAGTGGTTTTCCAGTGATCACTTTAAATGTGTCTACTGGCATCATGAAACAGGAGCCATTTTATCTTGAAAAGGTTAAAAATCAGACTCTTCTAACCGACAAGTAGGTAGTTTTGCTCCTCTTTGTCTTCATCTTCCTTGGGGTTGAGCTCTGATCCAATGGGATCCAGCCTGTGGGTGAAGAAGCATTACCCCACTTGGCACATACACTTCTGCAATGTGACTTTATACTGGGGTGAAGCAGAGACCCTGTGTCCTGTGCAAGACCAGAGACCTGAAGTTAGGGATTCAAGACAGTGCCTCTACCCTGAGATTTAGGGTTACATCAGCACCCAAAGCTCTGGGGTATTGAGTGTTCCTCTTCATCCTTCAGACAGCGGTAATGAATTCCTTGGGATTCTGAGTGGGAAGCAATAAGATAGAGCCACAGATTGCCATGTGTTAGTAAAGAGGAAAGGGAGGCTTGTTGCAAAGCAGTCTTCTCTTCCCTAGAAATAAAGCTGAATGATAACTATTTCCCTGAGGAAAATAATGTGCAGTTGTGTACATGTATGTGTATGCATGCATGCATTTGTGTATTTGTAGCCATACCCACAGCATTAGAATTATGGCCTTTAGAGTCAATTAGACCTGGCCTCAAATATTGACTTCTCCAAAATTCAAACCTTAGGTATTATTTAAGCTCTGTGAGTTTCCGTTGCCTTATCTATATACATGCAATAGCATGTATTCCAAAAGATTGTGTAAAAATGAAATTAGTATAAAATAGCCTAGCCTTTATCCCTTTATTCTTCTCTTCCCTTTCTTAATTTCTTAGCTGATTTTCAACTGTTTTTGATGGTTTTAACCTTCACATTTCATTGCAATATCAGCACAAATGAGTAATTTTCAAATACCATCACCAAAATTTTCAGATATTTCTACTCTTTCTTTAAAGCCCCAGGAGGGAGAAATGGGAGTCTCAAAGATTCCTTTTCCCTATAATACTCTGTGACTTTTGAGAAGATGTGTGTGTCTTAGCTATGCAGATAAACACAGACTCACAGTTGACAGTCTTCAAGACACCAGGCTTGTGGAAACTTAACAAGATTGGAAATATTGCCTAAACTCTGGGCAATATTCAGATGACAAATGTGCTTCCTGTGGTTGGCTACTTCATCCAGGTCACGTCCAGCAATGTGGGAAGAATGCAGGCATTCAATAAATATAAATGTCGTGGCTGATTCCTGTTGAATACTTTTCAGATGGGGAGAACACTTGAGGCTGACAGTATTTTGAAGTATTAGTCAAGTGTTTTCTTCTAAACTACTTTTTACCTCTCTGGGCATGGATTCAGTTAGATTGGGTTCTGTTTGCAGCATTTGAACTACCCTTGAGTGAAGCCAGGTGTCTATAATTTAACATACACAGGACTTGAAGGTTCAGACATAAGAAAGTTTTAGTAGCTCCCTAAGTCATAAAAAGAAGTAAATCCATAAGACACAACAGGAAAGAGGAGTAAACAATAGCCAAAGTAAAACTGGCTTGTAAAAACAGCCGTGAATAATCCTAAGAGCAAAGGCCTGCATATCCAGAGAGAATGATCAAACAATATGACTTCTGTGTGCTATTTCATCATCTCTTTAATAGTGGCTCAGAGTGTATGTTTTCATGTGCGAAAAGTAACTAAATTTTTTATTTTCTTCCAATAAGTGGCACGTGGATTGTCCCTATTCTTTGGATGAAAAATGGAACTACACAATCTTTAGTATGGCTAGATCAAAGCAGCAGTAAGTAACACATTTTTAAAACATCTTTACATACATGCATATATAAAGGCAAAGAATAAAATATTGAAATGTCTAGCTTTTAAAGAGCTATCTCATTTCTTTTTTTTTTTTTTTTTGAGACTGAGTCTTGCTCTGTTGACCAGGCTGGAGTGCAGTGGCATGATCTCGGCTCACTGCAACTCCGCCTCCAAGGTTCAAAGATTCTCCTGCCTCAGCCTCCTGAATAGTTGGTATTACAGGCACGTGCCACCATGCCCGACTAATTTTTGTATTGTTAGTAGAGAAGAGGTTTCACCATGTTGGTCAGGCTAGTCTTGAACTCCTGACCTCATGATCCACCTGCCTCGGCCTCCCAAGTTGCTGGGATTACAGGCGTAAGCCACTATGCTCAGCTGAAAAGCTATCTAATTTCAAACTGAAATATCACTCTTGTCGAACATAGAGTTTTAAAGAAAAGTGTCAAATCAAAAGCCATTTTATGTGAAAAATATAGGATTACATGGTAAGAGCAATGTATATTTTAGAATTCCTTTAAATTTTTGTTTTATTGGTTTGTTGTTTAGAATCAAGTGTGTAGTATAAATAGGTATTAAAATCTTTTTTAAATGTACCATTTCAAATTATTCCCATATTCCTTTATAGAAGTATTCCCTGAAATGCAAGTTTCAGATTCTGACCATGACTGGGTGATTTTGAATTTGAATATGACTGGATATTATAGAGTTAATTATGACAAATTAGGTTGGAAGAAATTAAATCAACTACTTGAAAAGGATCCTAAGGTAAAGTTACTTTTGATACTTGTAATTAAATATAGTTTATAATGCCTATTCTAGTGTTTTAGAGGTTGAGCATTCTGGTGGGAAGACATTCCACCCCCATTCCCGCCCCTCATCTCCAGACGTACGAAAGAGATGTTTTTTCTTATGCTTAGCAAGTAGAGATTTTGATTAAATGTGTTGTGTTTTTGAACGTTCATCTTACTTTTCCAAAACATTTCCAGGTAAGAATCAGAATGCATTTTCCTATTCATCATTAGTTTCGTGATCTTTGACAAGTTACTTATATGTTCTAGTTCCATTTCTTCATTTTAAAATGAGAATATTATCATATTTTATTCATCATGAGGATTAGAGATGATATAGGTAAAAGTATACTTAAAATTTCTAAACCCATAACAGGTACTCAGTAAATGCTAGAAAATATTAATTTTACTTCTAAAAGTATATTTCCACTCTACCTCAGAAGAGAGAATTTAGTTCACAAAGCATCAATAATAATCCAGTATCACTTTATATTATAACATAACTATAAGTAATTATGCAGTGTATAAACACTAAAATGTTGGCCAGTTCTAATCAATCAGATTTTAATTGTTTTAAACTAAATTTCCATGAGCGGAGCTGGATGCTGGCTTAGGAGTCAGTACAGTTGGCTCTGCTGTGACTTGCTGTGAACCCTTGGGTAGTTCATTTAGACTCCATTCACAAAACTTGAGGGTTGAACTAAAATATGTCTCTATGTTAAGTGTTTCTGTGTTTGAAAGTTCTCTGAGACACACAGCAGTCTCTCTAACATATTGGTTTAGAGCTTAGGTTCTGGGTCAGAAAGACTTGTGTTCATATTTTGTTCATTGTTTGCCAGATGTGTGGCACATTCAAGCCAAATCTCCCCTTTCTCAGAATATAGAAAAAAAAACTCTCTTCAGTATGCCTGGAGGTGAGGGGGGTGGGAATGAAGGTGGAGTCTCTTCCTAACAGAAAGATCAACCATTAAAAGTCTAGAGAAGGCATCCTGGTTGTATCTCAGTTTCTCATATGTGTAATAATGGGTATAATATACCAAATTTAAAGGGTTATTGTGAAGATTAAATAAGATAATACATGTATTATGCTTAACAGAGACCTGACGCAATTCAGGGATTCATAACATGTTCAGTAATTAAAACAAATTATTGGGATTTTGAATAAAGCCACAAAGGCCACTTACAATAATATTTTCTTTCCAAATCTTTTCAGAGTGGCTAAATACTTATAACATTTCTAAAAGCATTCTAAGCCATGCAAGGAGGAGGTTATACCATTATAGTAATTTCTTGAAACCATTGTAGATTTATTTATTGAAAAACAAAGGCAACTTATTTCTACAACATAATTGGTGAGCAAATAAGAGAGAATCTTTATGATTAATATTAATTGAGAAAATGTGTTAGTACTACTAGAGAAGAAATTAGACTATACCAACTGAAGAATTAAACTTGACTTGCTCAGATGCTTAAAGAAGTGCTGTGAAGATAAAGTTTTTGGACCAAGTATATCATAGTGCTGAGAGTTGCTGAAGGTGTGATGTAGGAAACCTTGGGCACCCTTGGGGACTGAGCTGAGAGCACAGTCCTATGGCTTGGCAGTGCCAAGGAGTTCAAACAGAAGCCTAAAGAAGTGCACTGGCAATTGGCTCCTGCTGCTTCATAGATATAAAGGGATCTGTTGGTGGCATTCTGTCACATTAGTAAAATCTTAAGATAAATACCGTGTGAAAAAATATAGTACCTCAATGTTACCAAAATAGCACTAAATAATATTTATTTAAGGCCTTCTATGGGAAAAACTTCCCTGAAACTAATTTGGACATTGTAATACAGTTTAATGTATACTTGTTTTGGAGAGGCCTTTTAAATTTGGTTGCCTGTTTTATTTTTTAACATGGTGTGTTTTGGGAATATTTTGACAAAACTCTCTGTCCTATTTAAACCTTAGATTGATGTCCAGAGGGGTCATTTATTAAAAAAAAAAAAAAAAAAAACAACAACAACAACAGATGTACGATAAACAAATTATGAGGTCTATCCTTAGTAATTATTGTCTCTCTGCAGATGAGACAATTCATGTGAAGGTGCTTTATAGGCAGCAGTAATCTCTAAATTGTTATTTTGAAAACTTTTTACTGAAAAATGTTCTCATCATTTTCTGCACATATGTGGGTCTAATTCTGCAGGCTATTCCTATTATTCACAGACTGCAGTTGATTGATGATGCCTTTTTCTTGTCTAAGTAAGTATGTTTTCTTCTCTCATGGTTTTAGAATATACTTTGAGACCTTTATAAAAATAATAGCCTCATCACTATGAATTTGATTATTTAGCATATATAGGTCCTAACTTATTAAGATTAGGATGAAATTCTATAGCTGCAGTGGAATTTTATAATATAATAAGTTGCTGGAAGTAAAAAGACTACCAATTGAGATTTTGCAGTGATTTCTGTTATCCAAGGGTGATGGCTGTAATTTTAATGCAATCTTGCCTGTAGTTTAGTATATTGCAGAATTATTTACTTTATTTAAATCAGATTTACTCAGTGTAAGATATGCCACTAAGTGTTTAACCAGGTAAGTTAATAAATGTTCAAAATTTAAATTTGCAGCCAATAAAATTAAGAAATATATATAATAAATACTCTAGTATTTTTTCTTTCTTTGGCCAGCCGTATTTCTTGAATAAATGCCTACTTATTTTATCCTTCTTTACTACTTTTTCTCTCTGTGACCTGCAGCACAATTCTTCATCTAATACTTTGCTGAAAATCCAATCTCTCTCTCTAAGATTACCGTAACTTTGATATTATTTACTATAATGTCCTGAAAATGTCGTTTTTGCTTCTTGAGATGGGACCTCCCGTATCTGACTCCTCTTCTACTGCTGTGAGCTCTCTTAACACGAATTGTAGTTATATTACTTTCTTTATCTTTCTTTTGATAACGCATTCACTCTTGGGTTTTGGTGATCATTTTATTACATATCTGTAGAGTGCCAGCAAATGTAAGGTTCTCAGTAAACGTTTGTGGAAGGACATGTTGATGACTTGCAAATCTACATTGCTACTTATCTTTCCTCCTGTCTCAGGTTTATCCTGTGGTCATCCAAATTCAGTGCCTTAAACACCGAACTTCATTTTTGTCTCTACCTTGCTCTTGCTATCAATTTTTCTCTGCATGTCAGAGGTACTCCTGTTCTTCTCATCACCCAAACTTGAAACCTCAGCGATATCCTTGATTCTTCTCTTTGCTTCATTGTACATGCACAGTCACCAGGTCCTATCTCTCCATTCTTGGAAATGTCTTTTGGAGGCTCACCTTACCACTTTCACTGCTTCCACACTAAGCCAAGCTTTCATCATCTCTTGCCTGGCCTATTAAATTAACCTTCAGCCTTTAGTCCTTTTGAATTTCATCTGTCTTCATTAACACTATTGCAATAAAATTGTTAGACATCAATTTCATTATGCTATTCCAATTGTTTAATGCGTAAAGTACCTTTCCACCTAAACTCTTCATTCTGACATTCAAGGATCTGCACATGTCTGAGCCAACTTACCTGTTAGGCCCCATTTCTCCCTATACACAAAGGAAATACCCTGCCTCAGCTTGGTCTGCTCATCACACTAATTCCCACCTTATCTTCTTTTTCCTGGGCTGCCTTCCTCTTTTTCTACCTATTTTAATCCTATGCATACTTCACTGCTCTTCTCAAGTTCCTCCTCCATAAAGCCTTACCTGACTCTTCTCTCTCTTATCCCTGACTTTTCTATGTGCATATTTTTCTTCTTCGCTGCTTTATAGTATTCATTGCCTTTTCTGAAATCTTTCATTGTAGGTTCTTATGCATAAGTTTCAGCTCCTCACCGAAGCTTCTCAATGGTATGCAAGGGCAGTGTCATACGTACTACAGGCATACCTCATTTTATTGGGCTTTGCATTATTGTACTTCACAGATATTGCATTTGTTACAAATTGAAGGTTTGTGGCAACCCTGAGTCAAGCAATTTTATCAGCATCATTTTCCAACAGCATGTGCTCATGTTATGTCTCTGGGTCATATTTTAGTAATTCTTAAAATATTTCAAACTTTTTTTATTACTATTATATCTGTTACAGTGATCTGTGATCAGGGTTTGTTAATGCTATAACCGTAATTGTTTTGGGATGCTATGAACCATGCCTGTATAAGGCAGAAAACTTAATCCATAATTGTGTATGTTGTGACTGCTCCACTGGCCAGCCATTCCTCCACCTCTCTCCCTCTTCTCTGGCCTTTCCATTCCCTGAGAAGCAGTAATATTGAAATTATGCCAGTTAATAACCCTAGAAAGGCCTTTAGGGGTTCAAGTAAAAGGTGGAGTCATGCATCTTTCACCTTAAATCAAAAGCTAGAAATGATTAAGTTTAGTGAGGAAGGCATGTTGAAACTGGGATAGGCCAAAACTAGGCCTCTTGCACCAAACAGCCAAATTGTAGATGCAAAGGATAAGTTCTTGAAGGAAATTAAAAGTGCTACTCCAGTGAATACATGAATGGTAAACAAGTGAAGCAGCATTATTGCTGATATGGAGAAAGTTTGAGTGATTTGGATAAAAGATCAAATCAGCCACAACATTCCCTAAACCAAAGCCTAATCCATAGCTAGGCCCTCACTCTCTTCCATTCTATTAAGGCTAAGAGAGGTGAGGAAGGTGCAGGAAAATGTGCTAGTTTAAAGCTAGGAGAGGTTGATTCATGAAGATTAAGAATCCGTCTCCATAACAAAAGTACAAGGTGAAGCAGCAAACGTTGATGTTGAAGTTATAGTAAGTTATCCAGAAGATCTAGCTGAGATCATTGTTAAAACGGCTGCACCAAGCAACAGGTTTTTAATATGAAATAGTCTTATATTGGAAGATGATGCCCTCTAGGACTTTCATAGCTAGAGAGGACAAGTCAATGCTTGTCTTCAAAGTTTCAAAGCACAGGCTGACTCTTTTGTTAGGGGCTAATGCGGCTGGTAGCTTTAAGTTGAAGCCAATGCTCATTTACTATTCTGTAAATCCTAGGGTCCTTAAACATTACACTAAGTCAACTCTGCTTGTGTTCTGTACGTGGAACAACAGAGCCTGGATGACAGCACATCTGTTTACAGTATGGTTTGCTGAATAATTTAAGCCCATTGCTGAGATCTACTGCTCAGGAAAGAAAAGATTCCTTCCAAAATATTACTGCTCATTGATGATGCACTTGGTTACACAAGCACTATGATGGAGATGTACAAGGAGATTAATGTTGTTTTCATGCCTACTTACACAACATCAATTCTTCAGCACACGGATCAAGGAGTAATTTCTACTTTTAAATCTTATTATTTAAGAAGTACATTTCACAAAGCTATAGCTTTCATAGATAACGATTCCTCTGATGAATCTGGCCAAAGTAAATTGAAAATCTTCTGGAAAGACTTCATCATTCCAAATGCCATTATGAATGTTTGTGATGCATGAAAGGAGGTAAAAAAAAAAAGTCAGTATAAACAGAAGTTTTGAAGAAGTTTTCAATCCCCATTGATGACTTTAAGAGGTTAAGATTTAAGCAGAGGAAGTCACTTCAGATATGGTGGAAATAGCAATAGAACTAAAATTAGAAGTGGAGCCTGAAGATGCAACTGCATTGCTGCAATCTCATCATAAAATTTGAATGAAGGTGAAGTTGCTTCTTATGAATGAGCAAAAAAAGTGGTTTCTTGAGAAGGAATCTAATCCTGGTGAAGACGCTCTGACCATTGTTGAAGTGACAACAAAGGATTGAGAATATTATGTATACTTAGTTGTTAAAGCAGCAGTAGGGTGTGTGAGAGGATTGACTCCAATTTTGAAAGAAGTTCTGCTGTGGGTAAAATGCTATTAAACAGCATCACATATTACAGAGAAATCTTTTGTGAAAGGAAATTGAGCAATGTGGCAAACCTTATTGTTGCTTATTTTAAGAAATTGCAGTAGCCACCCCAGCCTTCAGCAACCACCACCCTGATCAGTTAGCAGCCAAGGTTACGACTTGCTGAAGACTCAGATTGTTGTTAGCATTTGTTGACTATAAACTACTTTTAAATTAAGGTGTGTATACTGTTTTTCCTAGACATAATGCCATTGCACACTTAATAGACTACAGTATAGTGTAAACACAACTTTTATATGCACTGGGAAATCAAAAAAATCATATGACTTTCTTTATTATGATATTTGTTTTATTGTGGTGGTCTGGAACAGAATCCACAATATCTCTGAGGTATGCCTGTAGTTGATGTGCACATAAGTAGCTGGCAGAGCATTAGATAGATAATTACTTCGAATTAATACTTGTTGAGTGCAAATTATACTCTCATAAGAATGCATACTAAATGCATAACTCTTCTATTTCCTAATAATCAGTCCAACATTTGGCCTGAATTTTCTCTAGCCTTCAAGACTTTGGACACTTTAAAGTACCAAATTGAAAGTAGGGCTTGTCAACTTTGCTTCAGTTTCATCTTTTCTATAAGATGGGACATTTACCTTCTTTTTCCTGACTTACTCACATGCCTTATTGAAGTCAGGCATTGAAACATGGAACAAATATCAAACCCATGCAAATTATTTAGCAAGTGAAGGTTTTTTGAGTGTGTGTGTTTTTAAATCAAACAGAAACAATTATATTGAGATTGAAACAGCACTTGAGTTAACCAAGTACCTTGCTGAAGAAGATGAAATCATAGTATGGCATACAGTCTTGGTAAACTTGGTAACCAAGGATCTTGTTTCTGATGTGAAGAACTCTGATCTATATCCATTATTAAAGGTAATTTCATTCTTTCTTATGTAGTTTTTAAATAAATCCTTTCTTCTTCTTTTCATATTGTAGCCAACATCTGTGAGACAGGTCTTTTCCATTGTTAAGAAAGTAAATATACATTTATTTTATAAAGAAAATAAATATATAAATAAAAATATATTTTATAAATTTTATATATATATGTGTGTGTATATATATATCAGCCATTGTCAAGAATATATATATGTGTGTGTGTGTGTATATACACATATGTATATATATGTGTGTGTATATATATGTATACACACACACATATATATATAGAATATATATATATTATCCTTTTTTCTAAAAAAAAAAACGGGCATACCATTTCCATCCACTTCTGGTTTCTTAGGACACACTCACTTCACCAAGAATGAAGTACCCTTCCAATCCTCACTCATCTCCTAGACCAGGTCTAGACTAAGATATTTTCTTCCAAGAGCAATCAGCCATTGTCAATAATATATATATGTGTGTGTGTATATATATAGTGTGTGTATGTATATATATATACGTGTGTGAATATATATATGTGAATGTATATATATGTAATATTTTCTTCCAAGAGCAATCAGCCATTGTCAATAATATATATATATGCGTGTGTATATATATATAGTGTGTATGTATATATATATGGGTGTGAATATATATATGTGAATGTATATATATGTGAATATATATGTGTATGTATATATATGTGTGTGTATGTATATATATATGTGTATGTATGTATATATATATGTGTATGTATATATATGTGTATATATATATCCACACACATATATATATACATACACACTATATATATATATACACACATGCATATATATATATTATTGACAATGGCTGATTGCTCTTGGAAGAAAACATCTTAGTCTAGACCTGGTCTAGGAGATGAGTGAGGATTGGAAGGGTACTTCATTCTTGGTGAAGTGAGTGTGCCCTAAGAAACCAGAAGTGGATGGAAATGGTATGCCTGTTTTTTTTTTTTTTAGGAAAAGGGATAATATTTATTAGCAATTATTTTCCTAAGAGATTGTTAGGCAAACAGAATGAATTTTAACAACTCTGTGTTTATAATTGCAGTGTTCTTATTCATAGGAATAGCACTTAAAACCAGAGAGATATATTCCAGAAAATGTAAAAGTATGAAGATGCTTTTGGTGTTAGGAAAAGAAAGGGAGAAATTAGAACAGAGAAATGACATGCCATCATAAATAAAAATATATATTATCCATTATTAGGTCTTAAACAGTAATTATAGGAAAAAATGGCAATGATAAAATCAATGCAAAAGCTAGGGAGCCCTCTTTGGGAAGTTAGGGATCACACAAACCAAAAAGTATGTTAAGTGATGATTTCAAGTGAATTTCTAGGCTATTCTGAGAGTGAGATTGCAAATACCTCTTACAGTTCCAGATTTTCTTTTTCCTAATGATCAAAGTACCAGTGGGAATTTAGCTGATCTTGGGATGGTGATTAATAAAAGAAGGCACTGAAATTTTTGTGGGATTGAGGGGGCTCATTGATAACAGCTGATGACTTGTTCTGGGTAAAGAAGTATAACTAATATTTCTTTTTAAAGAATTTCACTGAGCAGCATCTAGTTAATTCTTAGGGATTTATTAATAAATGTCTAACTTTTATAATTTTATATTTACCATCTGATAGCTTAGTTGGAGAAACTTTATTTCAGAATCAGGGCTTCTTGACATTTCTTCTCTATTTTGAATATAACTGGAAGTGTATGAGATGATGTTAAGTGATAATAATAGCTAATATTTTTTGAGTTCTTGCTTTGTGCCAGGCAATGTGCTTGCAATATATTATTTAATCCTCATAATACACTGTAATATTGGTATTATGGTAAACCACATTTTATGTAAAATGGAACTAAGCCCAAAGATGTAAAAAATAAACCAGTTACATATTTAGTAACAGATAATTTCTGAAGAAATATCTGCCACTCCTCTATCAATGTCTTTTCAGATAAATAAATAGGAACATAGTGAAAATTCAGTTTCCCAAGCCATAACTAACAGTATATTCCTTTTGTTGTTTATAGAAGTACCTATTAAAGAGACTTAATTCAATATGGAATATTTATGTAACTATAATTCGTGAAAATATGTTGCTATTACAAGATGACTACTTAGCTCTGTAAGTATATTTTAAGAAATGGTAATTGAATAAAATACATTCATATTAATAGGCTTCCAGAAGTCATAAGATAAAATCTTCATATCTGTTATTCATTGAGAGATTTTGTATGCTATTAGTATTTGAGAACAATAGCTCAGAGATTGGTGGGCTACCTGTATTCTAAGAGAAGATAGTCAATTGAATCTTAATTTACTTGCAAAGCACATGCATGTATACACAGGAGCTTATAGCTCTATATTCTCAAAGCTTAGACTACTGGTTGAAATCATAAATGTGTCCTACTATTGGTGAAGGTGTGCTCAGCAAAGCTAGCCTATACCAGTGAGTTGATGGGCATGGAAAAGCCACAGGGGAAAGGGTCCCCTCTGTATATTATTGTTAACAGAAATCCTGTCATTATGCAGATAAGATGAGGTAGGTAGACAGTGATATAGATCAGTTACTGGTGTGTGAGCGTGAGTTAGTATCACAAATGACTTTCATTTTACTGGTTTGGTGAGGAGAGTAAGCATGTCGTCATGGTGGTCTGGGAAGGAGGCAAGAGGCAAAATGGGGTGGTAGTATTTCTTTCTTGTGCCCTAAGTTTTGTGTGTAGGATGGTCTCTAGATTTAGGGAGGGACTCTGTAGCCAATAACAGTACGGGGATTATACCTACAACTTCTGGTCAAGTTCAAATCAATTAGACCAAGCAAGAAATACAAAATATACAAAGTATGGTTATTCTCTCTCAATAGTACTCTTCTGAGAGGGCCAAAATTTTAGTGCTAAGGGATGTGACTGGAAAGACGTAGAATGGAATGGATGAGTAGGTGGACAATGGTAAGGACTAGCTGGTATCAAGAGTGGATAGGCAATTTGTATGAGTGAATGGGAAAGCAGTGTGCTGAATCAGACAGCACATTTGTTAACCAGACATATCCTTGGCTCTCCTAACTTGGACTGAAGTGGCCTACTTTTTACAGCATCCCAGGGCCAGTTCTCTTCAGAGCAGCCCTGGGGAGTTAGACTGCACTTCCACAGAACTCTAGCTTGTTGCCACCAGCTTGGGATTGGGATGGGTGGGGACAGGGAGTGAGTACAGCTTGTAGATGAATGCCTAGAACTGTCTCTCAGAGGGCCTCCACCCTTGGACATTCCTCTTTAGTTTATCAGAAGGTCAGGTCAGGCTGGGTTGAAACTGGAGGATGGAGTAACAGAAATTTGGCTCTTGCATTTTCTGGAAACTTATGGCCAATTTGCGTTTCTTTACCCTTACCCCAAACCTGGAGTAGGGACCACAAGGCATCACTTACCCGGATTTATTATTGTTCTTCACTGTATTCTTTTGAACTTATTTTGTTTTGAAGTACAATGTATACCCCTTCTCAGCTGTAAAAACCAACCAAACCAACCAAACACCATTATTCTTTTTCTTTATTCTTTTAACATGTACATAACAGCCAGGGGGAGTAGAAGAAACACCACAACAAGAGAAAACAAATCATAGAAGGGGGGAAATGAACTATTACCTTTCCCTTTCTTGTATAGAGAAAGAACTTTATTTTAATGTCTATTAGATCAGATACTCTAAAATCATTTTTTTATCCATAAGGCAATTCTAGTAAAATGGAGGAAAAATAAATTGGCAACAGCTGTGGCGTCTGGGTACACCCATGTGTGTTTGAGGGAGATGAAGGATGGCAGTAATTTGTTGCTAACTTTCAAAAAGTACTAGTCATAGAAGCTTTTTTTGGTGCCTAAGAGTCTCTCAGTAAATATGTCTCTGAATCTTAAATACATCTGTCATCCACAAAAGCAATTTTTCAAAACAAACTTGATGTCATTGAAAGGATATTTAAAAATACCCATCCTTTTATAAAATACACATTCTTGTAGGCAGAGAAAATGAAGGTGGTAATGCAAAATAAACTGTTTTTCTTTGACTTTCTCTTCAAGAATATCACTGGAAAAACTTTTTGGAACTGTGTGTTGGTTAGGCTTTGAAGACTGTCTTCAGCTGTCAAAAGAACTGTTCGCAAAATGGGTGGACCATCCAGAAAATGAGTAAGAGTAACATTATAATTCCTGGCGTTTTTGTCCTCGTATTTTAGCACGAGCAATTTCCCTTTCTGATGTACTCACTGTGGGAATGAGTGTTTTGCCTTCACTTGGCTAAGCGCTTTCTCCTACTATTCTTTTCAAATACCTTTTTTAAAAAACCAGTGTTAGATGTGGATGTGTGTGTATAACAATAGATTAGAATTTATACAACGAATCATCACCCAGGACCTCTCATTGCCAGTGCATTCTTCCAATAAGCACTCGCTGTAAGCTTTCTATGCTTGTTTTGAGTCTTAATAGGTTGTTTTTTATGATTGTTTATGATTGTTAATTCTAAGACTGCAGCAGAGCCTCTCTCTCTGTCTCTCTCCATCTCTCTCTTAGTTTGTTGCCTCACTGAGTGCTGAGACTAACTCCCATTTTGGTTTCATTACCTTTAATATACCAACTCAGATGTACTCTTAGGAAATGTGATAATGAGATACAAGACCAAACTGTATTATCAATATACATTATACTACTCTAATTTACTTCTTTCTTAAAGCTCCTTAGTTTGGAATTTGATGATCTCTTCTCATGGAATTAATGCTAATGACAGTTTTGACAATTGCCTCTCTAGATCCCTACTTTTGAACTTTATCTGTGTCTTCAAATATTTTTTCTAGATTCATACTTCTAAAATACGATAACCTGGATCAACATATAACTTAACTACTATGAAAAATATCATTGTATGTCATATCTTACAGAATACCTTATCCAATTAAAGAAGTGGTTTTATGTTATGGCATTGCCTTGGGAAGTGATAAAGAGTGGGACACCTTGTTAAATATTTACACTAATGCAACAAAGGAAGAAGAAAAGTTTCAACTTGCTTATGCAATGAGCTGCAGCAAAGACCCATGGATACTTAACAGGTGATTATGGTCAGCTTACCTTAAGAGTTTCTAGTGGAGGAATGAAATTAATAAACTAAAGTGATAAAATAGAAATGTGCTAATGTAAGTATGAAAATGATGTGTATTTGTGCCTCACTACCTTAGAACCATGGGATTTTATCTCGTTTATTTAAGTTAACTCTTTATGTTGGATTTTTAAAATGTATTTTTTGCAAATGTGCTTTTGCAGATATATGGAGTATGCTCTCAGCGCATCTCCATTCACTTCTAATGAAACAAATATAATTGAGGTTGTGGCAGCATCTGACGTTGGCTGGTATGTCGCAAAAGACTTCTTAGTCAACAACTGGCAAGCTGTGAGTAAAAGGTAAGAAGGAAAGTGAGACCTTTTTTTCATTTAGATCACTGGTTTGGTGGTGGAAGCTCAGTTTTAGTCTAGCTAGGCCACAAAAGTCCTTTGCATTGACTAGAAAAGTGATCATTTTTCCTGTGTTTAGTCTCACTACAAACTGCCTGTGTTATGGAAGAGCAACGCATGAACTTTTAACTATGGCTTGAATATTTTTATCGTTTAGTTGACAAAATGAGGATGCCTATTCTACTTGGTAAATTCACCTTAGTTCACTTCTCTTGCACATTCTGCTGCAAAAAGTGTTTCAGACTCAAATTAATTGGCTTTCCACATCTTATGCATTTATTTTTAGGGCTTAATTTATATTCAGCAGTCTTGCTCAATTTTGCTAATAGTTTTGTTTGAATAGACAATAACATTATTTATGAATTGTTAGAAGGAAATAAAAGTTCAACTTAATAATTACAATTTTATTTATATGCAAATAGGCACAGGAATACTTAGTTGTTTGCACATCTGAATATTTAATTATCAGTAGTTAAACAGACATATTTGACATGATAATACGTATGTCACTAGTCCTCATGTAATGATGAAGATAGTATAAAATTATAAGTAAAAAATGCTTATGCCAAATTAAATTTTATATTAAAATGTAGAAAGTATTTATACTGAATTTGCTAAAATGTGACTGAGCACTAACAAGTTTGTCTCTAGCACATTCTACTGGATGCTATTCATGACGATGGGGATGATAAGCCTTCTGGGACAGACAGAGACAATAGCTCAGTTAGTTTCAATACTGTTTTAACTCTCACTTTCGCAAACTCACGTGTATTTTAGCATTATAAAGTCTCTGAGAAGCCCTGCAGAAGGAAACCTAGAGTTTTCCATACAATTTGACTACATAGCATCTTCTAGGTGTAGTTCTTCTAAACTCCAGCTTGGGATATGCTGATGTAAACAAAGTGTTATTTTGCCAGTAGAGCAGTTGTTCCAGAAGAAACACAGATGGGAGAAACAAAATTTTCCAACCTACTCATTTGGAACTGGAACTAAAAAACCCATTCGTTAACATTTTGGTCTTGGTTTCTTCTTCTAGATGTATTTGATAAATTCTAGGATTCTTCCTAGTAATAAAAAGTTTTAGTTTTTCTACATCAAGGTGCAGTTCAAATTGTTATTGGAGATGTAAAGGGATTAGGACTTGGTATCTGATAAATGCTGTGGAGGAGAGATGGCAAGGGCTTTGGGGGTTTAAGTGGAAGAAAGGGAGGTGCAAGTAGTTTGAACGAGCACAGTTGCAAATCTCCTCCTTCTACCTAGAGGACCTAACACTAGGAAGTACCTGGAGGCAGAGCTGGGAGGTCAACTTGGGACTAAAGTAACTGGCTGGAGCTTAGAGCACTGGAGAGGAGATAGGAGTTGGGAAAGTAAGTTGAGGGTCAGGGAGAAGGACGGGTGATAACAGGCCTTGAATATCATGTCAAGGAGTTTTGTGTGATCTTCATTGGTGACGTCCTGTTTCTAAGGTTGTTGTGAATATGGCAGTGTGTTAACACTATTGGGGGTCAATTCTAGAATTGGGGCATGGGGACAGACTTAACTAGAGCAGTACAGCAAAGTGGTTTCTTTTTGTAAGAACTATGGAAAGTGTCTCTTCATCACTTTCCTTTGTCCTTTTATTTATTGTGCCTTTAGTTTTTCATGTATCCACTAGAGACATGGTATGTCAAAAAGTTAAGGCAATAGAATCTGGAATCAGATCAATCTTAGGTTGAGGAGAGTGCTAAATGTGTAACCTTAAACAAGATTTTGAACATAAGCTTCAGTTTTCTCATTCATAAAATGAGGATAATGATAATTAGGCTTTAAGATAATTTAATAATGTGCTATTTAAAGTTATTGCCACAAAATAAATGTTTAATGTTCATTATTATTAATATTATCTTACTGAGATGATATGTTGTATCTGCTTTATTACAAGTCCCTATATGATTCCGTTTATTTCTTTTTCTCAATATTGTTAATTTCTATTTTATGAAATTGATAACATCCCTCAGCAGTATTAGAATCTCATGTTTAGAACGCAAAACACACATTAATGTTGTTCTTCAAAATAACATGTTTAGTCTGGGCATGGTGGCTCACGCCTATAAAATCCCAGCAATTTGGGAGGCCAAAGCAGGAGGATTACTTTAGCCCAAGAGTTTGAAACTAGCCTGGGCAACATAGCAAGACTCTATTTTTACCAAAAAAATTAAAAAACAAAAAAACTAAATGTGTTTATATATGCAATAACTACATTTTCACAGCCACTTATAAAATAATTACCAACCAATAACCAAGACTGAGAAGTTAAATAACTTAAAGTCAATATCTAGTAAATAAAAGAACTTGAATTAGAACTCATGACTCTGGCTCTGATTCCTGGCTATTTACTTTCTGCTAAGTAAGAAAGTGCATCCTTCTTAATTATTTATTTTTTGAGAGTACTACTGAAAATATTTACTCTTTTGATGTGTTCTCAACTAACACCTCATCTACATCTTCCGTGGTTCATGTCTGTAATCCCAGCGCTTTGGGATGCCAAGGCGGGCAAATCACCTGAGGTTGGGTTTGAGACCAGCCTGACCAACATGGAGAAACCCTGTCTCTACTAAAATTACAAAATTAGCTAGGCATGCCTGTAATCCCAGCTACTCAAGAGGATAAATGAGGCAGGAGAATAGCTTGAACCCGTTAGGTAGGCGGAGGTTGCAATGAGCCAAGATCATGCCATTGCACTCCAGCCTTGGCAACAAGAGTGAAACCCCTTTTCAAAAAAAAAAAAAAAAAAGATATATATTTTAAACATTTTGAGATGCCAAGATTTATTCAAATATTTTAAAACTGTTTTACTTAGAAAGCTCACCTTACAAAGTGATTTATTTATCTTAATTCCAGAAAATGTTTAAACAAATGAGGTGGCTTTTCAGTTGATTTTTTAAAAATTAATAAATTTAATTTTGTAGGGTAGTTTTAAGTTCACAGCAAAATCGAGCAGACAGAGTTCCCATATAGCCCTGCCCCACACAGGCACAACCTCCCCTGCTATCAACATCCTGCATCAAAGCTGCACATTTACAGTCACAGGTTGACTAACAACAGAAGTACATTCTGAGAAATGCATCCGTAGGTGACTTAGTCATTGTGTGAACAACATAAAGTGTACTTACATAAACCTAGATGGTACAGCCTACTACTACACACCTGGGCTATATAGTATAGTCTTTGAATACCGGAAGAGTAGTAACACAATGGTAATATTTGTGTGTTTAAACATATCTAAACATAGAAAAGGAAAGGCATTGCACTACAATGTTACAATGACTATGACATCACTAAGGAATAGGGATTTTTCGGCTCCTTTTTCATCTTACGGGACCACCCTCATACATACTGTCCATTGCTGATTGAAACATTGCTATGTGGCTCATAGCTGTACTGTAATTGATGAATGTAAGCAGGCATATCATTATCACCCAAAGTCCCTAGTTTACATTAGGGTTCACTCTTGGTGTTGCATATTCTATGGATTTTGATGTATTAATGTATAATGATGCATATTCACCACTGTAGTATCATACAGAGTACTTCCACTACCCTAAAAATCCTCTGTGTGGTGCCTATTCATCCTTTCCTCTGCCCCTAGTCAGTTGCTCTTTTATGAAAATGTTTGAATAATCTTCTTAGTTTAGTTCAGGTTTTGTTTTTGTTTTTTTAATGTGTTGAGCTTTTGGTTGCTGGTTTGGTCTTGGCTGTGGGAGACAGAATTAGGACGAGTATGAGCAGAGGGGTTGTGTAACCCTCCTGTAAGGTGGCAGCTTGTGCTCCACTTCTGTAGGGTGAGAGACTGCTTGGCAGAGGCAGCTTGCCTAAATGCAAAAACAAACAAATAGCATCTCATGTCCAGCTTGGCCCTGGGCATGAAGTGGACAATGCTGTGGTTTTGAGTATGTCCCTCCCTTGTCTCAGAGCACTCATGGGCACACATCTCACTGTAACATGCAGGCTCACAGGCATCGTCTCCACACTGAGGCACATGTTGGAGTTGAGTACATCATCGATAGCAGTGCAGGAACCTCTGCTCCTTTCATCCAGGCCCAGAATTCTTCTCAGGAAGCCTAATCTGGAAATACATTTTGGAATATTTGATTGAATAAAACAACTTTTGGCTTGATCTCTACCCTTACTCTCACATACAGAGCATTGCACTCGTTGCTGTGGGAAAATTTAGTTAATTATTGGGCCAAAGATGATCTCTTGAATACTTATTCCAATGAGAAAGACTCCATCGGTCATAAAGCTATCTTTCAAGTTACAGACAAGTCAGTAGGTACACATAGCTATGAATAGATCCTATCTGTGAATAGGGATGAAGCAATAGTTTTTTTGTGACTTTTCATTGGATGTGGTAGAAGCGTTATTTGTGCCTTTATCATCTCTATTAAATGGGCTTCACAGCATACAGAAAAACCATAGTTTAATTTGAATATAGAATACAGAACATGATCAGTTTTAAACTCAACCTGTCCAAAATGAATCTTGCCTTCTTCATTCACTAAGCACTTGATTTTTTTTTTCTCCACATATTATTATATTGCCTAAAGTCTTAAGCTTAAAAATTTAAGCTTAAAAACATTTCACTTCTACTTGGTTGTATTTCATGGTGGGTAGCACAGCTGAAACAGCTAAACAGGAGCACAGCAAAGTGAGAGGTTAGAGCAGAGAGTCCAAGCACTGAGGGGCCTGTTCCCATGGGGTGGATCAGGCTAGATGCCTTGATGTCCCCATGCTTGACTCGTGGCCATCCTTCCCACAAGGAATCAGACACAGTAGGGGAGATGAAGGGAGGGGAAATGTGAAAAGAGGGAGAGGTAGAAAGGTGAGCCATACTGGCATACCCAAATCACTGCTCCCACACTAACATTAGATGTTATCAACTTTTTAAAAAGGATTACTATATTGACACATATTGGCTTTTGACTTTATATGAATTAGAATGTATTTGAACACTGATGGGGGGAAACTAATGAAATGCAGTTTTGTTGAGTAATATTTGAAAGAGATTGCTCTCTCAACAAGAATGATAAATCATCTCTGTTTCAAAAATAACTCTTCTTGAAGTTGACAAAGGCAGGGAGAAATGAAGTGTGCCAGGTAATCTAATATGTGCTTCCACATACATTATCTCATTTACACTCCAGAACAATGCTTCCAGGTTTCTGTTATTCTCCATCTTTACAATTTACTAGTTGTCCAAGGTAATGTCAAACCCAGTCCTGCCTTCTTGGGTAACCTTTCTCCTGTGTCTGGCAGAAATTCACACATTTAGCACCAAAGATAGGTTTCCTCTGTTTTCTATTTTATTTTATTTGAGACAGAGTTTTGCTCTTGTTGCCCAGGCTAGAGCGTAATGGTGTGATCTCAGCTCACTGCAGCCTCTGCCTCACAGGTTCAAGCGATTCTCCTGCCTCAGCCCCCGGAGTAGCTGGGATTATAGGCATGTGCCACTATGCCCAGCTAATTTTGTATTTGTAGTAGAGATAGGGTCTCTCTATGTTGGTCAGTCTGGTCTCGAACTCCCAACCTCATGTGATCCACTCGCCTTGGCCTCCCAAAGTGCTGAGATTACAGGCATGAGCCACCATGTGGGGCCTCTATTTTTATTTTTAAGATTGGAATTTGGGTTCTTTGAAACTCAAATTTCTTGAGTCATTTTATAGGCTTTTTCTTCCTAGCTGGCCAGTTAAAATAGAGAACTAAGAAATATTCCTCTTTCTTCATAGAAACAGTTTTGCTTGGCTAAATTATATGCAGAATTATATCGTCCTTTACTTTGCTCAGGTAGACACAGTGTAAGTTACAGCTAGGAACTTAGAAAAACAGCAGCACTATTTTCTCTCATCTTTATTAATATATTATACCAAAGTTAACTCTCATAATTTTTAATTTGAAGTAGAAGTTTTTGAAGAAAATCAATTGTGTATATTAACTGTTCAACCATCTCTTGGTCAGTCCATTATAATAACCCTATTTTAATTTTTCTTTCTTTTTTAATGCACCCAAAAGTCTTTTATATACTTTTTTAACTACAGCCACACTTTGAGCAAGTAAGTATCTCCTGTTTTTTCATAGCAATACTTCACAGCTATTTTAAGATTTTTTTTGCTGGATATTCAAGGACAGTAACCTAGAGGGGAAGTTTCCATTACCGTGTCTATTGAAACAAGCACAGGTAGAGCCATGGTGCTCAGCCTTCAGGATCACCAACATTTAGAGAACATCAGAAGCTATGGATCCTCTCTTCAAAAGGGCATACAGAAATGCAACATTTTAAATACACGTTCGGGGGTTTTAGTTAGCAGTTCTGAAATTGATCCTCTATTAACTACTGTTTTTTTAAGGGGTATAATTTACATATTTATTTATTCCCTTATAAATTGTATTGATTTGAACATGTGACATGTATTCCAACTACCTCATTTTAAAAGATAATAGTTGTTTCTAAGAAGAGCTTTTTAGATTTAAATAATAGATTTGTGTAATACATATAAGCATTTATAAATATTTCCTTAGTGTTAATAGGATTTTCTATTAAAAGATGAAGCTAAACTAGTTCATACATGTTTTTACTTAGATTTGGAAGATAGGAATTAATAGGGGCTATACACTTGCCATGCATCTGCTATCTAAAATATAGCTTTATCTTGCAAAATCCTTTCCACCCTTGATTAACATTTATTGCCTTGTAGGTATGGAACACAATCAATGATTAATCTAGTATATACAATAGGGAGAGCCATAACTACAGATACACAGATTGAGGAGGTAAGTACTTTAAATATTATGAAATATGATAATTTGGAAACCACTTTTTATGTAATTTGGACTTGCTAAAATTAAAAATAATATGCTTATCTGAATCATTACATTCTATGCTTCTATTGGTGGTGTATCACTCTGAGAGAAGAGTTTTTAATTCTATCCTGCTCCTAAAATAGAGATCACCTGTTCATGGAGGGTGGCCAGAGTCCACTGTGGACTCTGGCCCAGGGTTCCCGTCCCAGACTGGACTTCCCTCCATCCCACCTTTGCTGTCACTTCCAATCATTGCCCTGTTCCAAAGCTTCAGTAGCTTTTCATAGTTTTTCGAAGAAATTTTGAAATCTTGTGATTAGCACATGAGGCCCTTCATGATCTGGCCCTATCTTACAGTTTGGCTTCATTTTGCTCACGTCACCACCGAGTGTCAGAGAGCAAGAGGGATGGACAGACACCCCTAAACGCTTTTCCTCTAGGTATACTGTACCACTTACAAATGTTCTTGAATTATTGCATTGCTTCACGTTTTCTGGATTTCAAAAACACCCTACCTTCTGTCAGGAGAATGCTCCTCATCCCTGTTCCTGACTGGATAATTCCTAATCATCCTTTAAGATCCTGTGCCTACCACCTATTCTAGGAACTTTTTAATGAACTGATTTACACCCTCTTCTCACGCATGCTTTCAAGTCATCCTATGAATATATTTTTACCATAGTGCTTATTACATTATAGTGTAATCACTGGTAAATATGTCTACCCCATGAGACTATAATGAGTTCCCTGAGGACTGAGATCATATCTTAGTTTTGTCTATTCTAGATTCTTACCATTTCCTGGCTTTCCTGTCCTCTGGCTGAATATTTATTAGGCAGTCTTTTTCCATGTGGAGAGAAGCATAGCTCCCTGCTTACATAATCCTTAGCACTCTCAGTTGCAGAAAGAAGGATACTTTCTCAGCGCTTCAGGAGTTCCTGCCCTGAAAAAAAGCACTTTGGTTGGTCCTACTTGGGTCAGATGCAGCAGCAATCGCTGTGTCCGGGGGAGATGGAATACTCTGATTGGTCTAGCCAGAGTCATGTGGCCACACTAGGCAACAGCCCCACCCAAGTCACAGGCACTGGGAAGGCAAAGGGGTGGTTCCAGAAGGCAAAAGGGCTGTAACCAGAAGGAAAACAGAGCTGGCAAAAGCAGATGTCTACAAAAAGATGCATTCACATAAAGTAAAACAAGAAAACAATATAAATACAACCTCTACACACCCAGTAGCATAGGTAAAATTAGAAAGATTTATGGTACCAAATGGTGGCAAAGATACGGAGCAACTGGGACTCTTTTATACAGCAGAGAGGAATGTAACGTGGCACGACCATGTCAGAAAAGAGGCAGTTTTTTAAAAATGTTAACTGGAGACCATCTAAATGCCCATCCATAGGTGAATGAATAAGGAAAAGTAATGTATCCACACAATGGAATACTATGATGAAATGTTAAAATTTGTATAGCAACATGGATGAATATCAAGGAGACTATGTTTAGTTACAGAAGCAAGTCACATTCTGGAGAATGCAAATGGATCTATAGTGACAAAGGGCAGATCAGTGGTTGCCTGGGACAGACAGCAATGGGCTGCAAGCGGGCCTGAGGACCCGTTTGCAGAGTAGAGGAAATGTAGTGGATTGTGGCTGTGTTTTAAAAGGGGTACACTTTGGTCAAAATTCATTGACATGTACAGTTCAAGTAGATCTAGTTTATTGTACATAAATTAAAACCCAGTAAAGCTGGTTAAAATTAAACACCACGGCCTGAACTGTGTTAATAAGAACAAGAAGAGTCTGTGTAAATAAAGGTAAATCAACGCTCTGTAAGCAAATAAACAAATACATGTGTAGGTCATAAAGGCCTGAAATTTGATTCTAAGGAAAAAAAAAAAAAAGGAGAAGGTGACAGTCATATCATTGTGATTATGAGAGAAGGAGAACTGTTAATTCCTGAAGAAATTATCATTTTTTGAGTTTTGGCCTGTCTCAGGCTGAGCTGTCAGGACCTGATTCATCAGCGATTCCCTGGACAAGGGAAAGAAAAGCGCACCACACCCAGAACACACTGGAACAAAAGCTCCGAGAATCAAGACTCAGTGTGTGTTTGTATCTTCTAAAATTCATCGGTTCAACCTTTGCGTCTACAGAATCTCGTGACGTTTTGTTGTTGTTGTTAAGGAATGAATAAATGAGATTTGTATAAATTTAGCAATTTTAAAAGTTTCAAAACTCTAGTCACTGACAGATTTTCAAAATTGCAAAAATTGATTTTGCAGTAAATTATTGCAATTTTTTAAAATGAATCAGCTAAGATGAATATTCTTGTGAACCACTGTTCACGTCCAGCAGTGCTGCTAGGATGCATCCGTTCACAGGGTAGTATCTAAAATACTAAAAAGGATAGTGAAAATGAAGTGATTTGTGTCGCTTGTCCCTCCCCACAGGCACAATTTTCAAACACCTTCCACATCTCTGGCTCTGGATTTTTTGCTCCCCAGCTAGACATACTCTCAAGCACACTTGAGGCCCACCTGTAATCCCACACACCATCCCCACTCCCCGCCCACCACTAAGGGAGCCCTGGACACACGATCTGTGATGTGGAGTTGAGGGTTGGTGGTTACCACCTCCTGGCAGATGTGAGCAGGGAAGAGTTGGGGAGGATTCTTCCTGGTTCTTTAACTTACTTTTCTCCAAAACATTTCTTTTACATTGTAATTAGGCTTGATAGCCCTATTACTATGCAATTTCAAATATGTTAGGGTTTAAGTGAGCTTTTGTGTGCTGTGTTTTAGGGCTGCAAGTGTTTGGAGTTCTAATCCACTGATCCAAAAATAGAGTTTTGGTAAAATGAAAATTGAAAAAATTTACAACTTATTTATATTTTGGAATATAACTTATTATTCACTTGGAGTATGACTTATCCATAATATTGCAACAAATGTTCTGATAACTGAATGCTTGACCTTACCCAATGAGGTAATTCTGCCAATGGATGAATCCATTATCTAAATATTCTCAAGTAAAGGATGATATTTGTAAGATGTAAATATTATGTACCAATTTTGAGCTTTGGAAGTTGCAGTTTCTTTTGAGATTTACAGTGGGGGGTTTCACTGTATCTCTGTCTACAAATCTTAGATAACACTCTATATGCATTCAGTAAATATTTGTTGAGGCTTAATATGTGCTTTTGGAATAGAACAATGAATAAGACATAGTTTCTGCTTCATGGACCTTCCTGTCACATTCGCTTCTTTGGGGTAGGTGTGGTGTTCATCACATTGTCCAGTCACAGTCTCCCCAGGGGCACACAATCTAGGAGTATATATTTCTACTCATTCATCATCACCAATTTGCAAAATCATGTTGCTACTGGAGCATTTAGACGTTTATTTGGTCCAAATGAGAAGTTAGATTGTACTGATCAGCTGTCTCTTTGTCCTTCCAGCTGCAGCAGTTTTTCAGTAACATGTTGGAAGAAGACCAGAGGATCAAAGTTCATACCAAATTACAGACAATAAAGAATGAAAATCTGAAAAACAAGAAGCGAAGAGACAGGATGGCTGAGTGGTTAAGGAGAAACACATAGGTTGGGGCTATCTTTCAGCACTCCTCTTGCACGTTATAATGGAATTTGCTCACAGTTTTGTCTTCCAATACCTTGTGAGTTTGGAAAACCACACGTTTTATTTGTATTTCAGTCACATTTATTAATCAGAGTGCTGTTCTTCCCATATTGTTACATTTGGCCCCTAGGTTGGGTGATTGCTGACAATTTTACCAATCCTGCTGTGTTTCTGGGAAAGATGTCACTTCCTGTTGGGCTACAATCCCACAGAATTTACTTTAAATGTCATGTAAAAACAAATGCACCTAAGAAAGTCTTGCTTATTTTGTTGTGAAATAACAACATATTTTGTTGTGAAATAACAACTGGCTAGTGGAATATGAAATTATTGGCATTGATGAGGAGTACATTCTTTGCTGAGGGAAATAACAGTTTTGCAAAGCCCTAGGGTTTATTTATTTCAACATTGAAAATTGAAGAGTAATGGGAAGATAACATGACAATATAAAGAGACAGACACCCCAAAAGTATATTCACTAGAAGACAGAAGAGCCAAAGCAAAGCAAGATGAGAAAAGAAACAGTAGACAATTTAATGAGCCCTAAAGGCAAGAAGTGTGTCTTCTCCCGCCCATTTCTCTCTCCCACAGTACATCCTGCATTGAACCATGCATTGCTGGTTACTGAACTTTATGGTGTCACAAAAAGACAAATGATTGTAGGATCCTTGGAAGTGCACTTCAGCTTGCTGTGGTGGAGGCCACGGTGGAGATAAAGGCTCTGCTCTGCAGCTCTTGATTGTGTATTCACCTGTGGGATGGACATAATTTCAGCCCAAGTAGACGAGTGAAAATAATGATGTCAAAAGACAATTGCAAGTGCCGGC
>CAUYQU010032796.1:0-14292 GCA_963574635.1 Cheracebus regulus | reverse complement strand
AAGTATTGTCTCTCTGAGGTGATACGGCTCATCATGGGGTGTGGAGGAGTTTGGAGAAGTGAGCTATTAAGAAAGACATGCTAAAATGTGGCACATATACACCATGGAATACTATGCAGCCATCAAAAACGATGAGTTCGTGTCCTTTGTAGGGACATGGGTGAACCTGGAAACCATCATTCTCAGCAAACTGACACAAGAACACAAAGCCAAACACCACATGTTCTCACTCACAGGCGGGTGTTGAACAATGAGAACACATGGACACAGGGAGGGAAGCATCACACACTGGGGTCTGTTGAGGGAAAATAGGGAAGGGACAGCGGGGGGTGGGGAGTTGGGCGAGGGAAATGCCGGTGTGGGGTCCTGAGGAAGAACGCGGTTGACATGTTTTAGAACCAGCATGGAGGCCACTGAAGCAGATTTGGAGAGAGTAGAATGCAGAAAAAAATGGGCAAGAGGTGAGATGGGAGGCAAGGGGGGAGGGGACTGGTAGGTGATACGATCAGATTAGCCTTGCAGGTCATTGTAGGTATTCTGGCTTTTCCTCCTGATTTGAGAGGGAAGCCATTGAAGAATTCTGAGTTGAGAAGTAAAAGGTTCTGATTTATGTTTTAAAGGCTGTCGCATTGAGAATAGAACCGTAGGAGGGCAGAATCCCAATCACTAGAAAGCTATTAAAATAATCCAGAAAAGAGTTGATGGTGGATTGGTGGTGGATGTGGTGAGAAAGGCATTCTGAATAGATAGTCAAGGAAGAACCCACAGTATTTACTGATGTATCAGACAGGCTGTGTGTCAGAAAGAAGGCAGGGATGATGCCTTTTTGTGAAGGCCTTTCCACATGTACATATACATATACATTTAGAGATAGGCTCTTGCTCTGTCCCCCAGGCTGGAGTGCAGTGGCACAATCAGAGTTCACTGTGGTGTCAACCTTACAGGCATGAGCCACCATGGCCAGCCCTTAGAGTAACTTTGAAGAAAGCGTTTTTAGTTGAGGAAGATTTGTGGCTTGGTGGCAGTGTACCACCCAGCTGTTTGGCTTGTATTTCATTCTTCTATACAAATCTTATTGCGAGCAAAGACTCTCTTTTAACCCTGTTTGACTGAGCGGTTTGGTTTGAAGAAGCTGACCAAATGCAGCCATGGGGAAAGTGCCAGCTGTCTGGGAAACGCCACTGTCTCCCTTTCCCATGCATACTAGAGAGTGCAGCGGGCATGAGGCAGCTAGATGCGTCTCTGGGACCAAGCGTGGGCCAAGGAGAGGTGAGTGAAGTGTCCTTTCCAGGTGATTGTCACATGAAAGGAAAGCCATTTTTTCTGGAATTCCTCTTTCCTTACCCCATAAGCTCAAACACAGGTGCTAGATGTGCCTATACTCGGCTTTGACCATCTAGCCAAGGACTGTGGAGCAGTAAGGTGGAGGGAACTGAGGTTGGGGGATGACCACGTACAGCAAACCTGCTCACCTATGCAGGACTGTTACATCAGAGAGAAAAGACGAGCATTTTAAAGCTGAAGCTTCTTGGGAGTCTTATTACAGCAGCTTAACCTTTCCCCTAACTAATACACAAGCCAGTTCCAAAACAAACCAACCAACCAGCAGAAAATCAGAATGTTGAAAGTGACATACTCCAACTTATGACAGAATCCTGCAGGATCAGAACCTTTTGGTGAGCACGAAATGGCAGGAAACCAAGGGAAAAGAGGCATCCAGTAGTGGAAACACCCACAGAAGGCCATGATTTTAGGTGGGAACAGTGAGTAGAAAGACACTGGGTGAAGGAGAGAAAGAATACTGGAGTTTTAAGGCAGGAAGATTTTCCCAGCATGAGGTCAGTAAGTACTGGGAATTAGGGGCTGGGGACAAAGTGCGGGTCTATAGGCAAAGCTGATCTACTGCAGAGAAGGCAAAACGTAAGAAGGGAAGACACTCTCGCAGTCACTGAGGAGGCGGGCAGGAATGACCCAGGACATCTTTTGAAAAATGTGTCTTTATTGGCCATGCACTAACTTTGATCTATGCCAAGGGAGGGGGAAAAAGACACCTAACAACCTTCCCCATTAAAGTTAATGGGGAATCCCTTATAAAGTCTATGGGCAGAATATGGCATGATGAATCTGTATGATCATTTCATGAAGCTTCCATAAGATAAATAAGGCTCTTAAGAGATGTGTTTATTGGTGAACAATTTATATCGTTGTACATCCCATCGGCTGGAAAGGAATTGCTGAGGGTAAGCTGGGAAACAATGACCAAGTTTGACTCCAGCTGGCGCTACACCCGTGGGAATGCAGTAAATAACTGCTGAATCACAATGAATATAAATTGGCTTATAGGGTGAACACTTCAGAGAGCCAATGCGTACCTCCTGATTCTTGTTAAGAAGCTGGTATTGTCTGGCACTTGGGGGAAGCCGCGAGATTTCCCTTGAAGACTACTTTGAAGGCTGGGAGAATGACTCTGGCAGGAGGAAGGGAGCCATGCCCAATTCTTAGGGCCCTGCTGAGGCCCCTGTGTGAGCCCAAATTTTAGCTGGAGGGAGCGGGCTTCCACCTTCTCTGCAGCCCTCTGAGCAAGCTGCAGTGGGAAGAACTCTGCCTGTTTCCCTTCTCTCTGCATCTCCTGCACTTTGTCACTCTGCAGGGACGTTCCTATAGTTCTGCTCCTTACTTCCCAAATGTATTCCTTGTCTCTCATGGTTTGGCCTTTACCCAACTACACCACAAAGGCTGGCCCTACTATTGCTGTGCAGGACGGTGGTGAATAGGCACATGGGCCATGAAGTGGACCTGCCTGAGTTCAAACCCTGGTCATTTCCCATATCATCTTTGTGATGGTGGGCCTTGTGTTATTTGTGAAATGAAGATAGTATTTGCTTATCTCTATTCTCCCTAGAGAAGTAGTCTGTGACCTCCATGAGGGCAGAAACAGGTCTAGTGTTTTCCTTATATTCTTAAATGCTAGAATAATGATAGGCATATTCTATATGAGATAGGTGAAAGGTACTCATCAATGTTTTTTAAAAAATAATGATTGTGTGGAGAGATAGATTGGGATCCAGCTGAGATTAGGTCCCCCAAAGGTGAGGCACTGGGCTGTCTTGCCCTAATTGAGTATTTGTTTGTGGGGGGCTATCTTTTTGGGCTACAGTTTCTGGAAGAATTGAAGACTATTAGGTACAATGTGCAGGAGATGGGGTGGAGACGGGGTGGGCTTGGGTGTCAGCATCCACCTGGTTACGGTTCTCTATGACAATCTGACTTGAGTAGGAAGGGGCAGTAGCGAGGACCATCTTGGGTAAGCATGAGGTGGTTACCATTTACACTTATGTGAAGCCAATAAATCACCATTATCTGTAAAAGGACCCCCATATTCTCCTCTGTAACTGTGCCTCTTTGGAGTATGACTTTGCAGTTGCTCCCAGCAGGAGGTGAAGTCTGTTTCCCTACTCCTTGAATCTAAGTTGGCCTTAGGACTCGCTTTAGCCAACAGGAAGTGGCAGATGTGTCGATGTTAATCCTGGGTCTAAGTCTCAATGAGCCTTTGTTTGTGAACTTCGTTTTCCTTCAAAACCTGTCCAGTCATGTGAACAAACCCAGGCTGGCCTGCTAGATGACGGGAGGCCAAGTGAACCACAGCCCAGTCAGCCCAGCTGTCCAGGGCAGGCCTCGGAAATGTGAAGAGCACAGTGAGTAGCAGCTAAGTCAACCAACAGCTGACCTGCAGACACACGAGAGAGCCTCGGCCTGGCCTCAGAGGGACCACCCAGCTGAGCCCCGCCTGGATTGCCAATACACAGAGTCATGAGCTAAGTAAATGTAAATGAATGCTTTGTTTTGGGGTTGTTACACAGCAATAGAAAAGTAATACAGGATTCCACAAAGTTGGGTGGGATCCGAGACTCAGAGAAAGTGATGCCTTTTGGCTGGGTGCAGTGGCTCACACTGGTAATCCCAGCACTTTGGGAGGCCAAGGTGGGTGAGGATCACCTGAGGTCAGGAGTTTAAGACCAGTCTGGCCAACATGGTGAAACCCCATCTCTACTAAAAATACAAAATTAACTGTGTGTGGTGGTGCATGCCTGTAACCCCAGCTACGCGGGAGGCTGAGGTAGGAGGATCGCTTGAACCCACGAGGCAGAGGTTGCAGTGAGCCAAGATCATGCCAATGCACTCCAGCCTGGGCAACAAGAGTGAAACTCCGTTTAAAAAAAATAAAGAAATAAAAAATAAAGTGATCACTTTCTCCTCATGCAATTCTCACTACCATTCCTCTTTACACTTAATTTTATCAGGGATCGTTGAGGCAATTTCTGGCTGATTTCTGGGTCAGTGATACAGCAGATCCACTGGATGGTCAGTCCACATCCTGTCTCCAAAGGCCGAATTCCAAAGCCCCTGGTGTCTTTGGACATTATCCTCAAGTAGTGCCAGCTGTAATGGTTAGAAGTTAGTAGCACCAGCTGCAGTGCCCACAAAGGAACTACCTCAGCTCTGTCTGCTGCTCCTTGAAGCTGTGCAGTGGTGGGGTAAGCACAGGAAGTTAAAGACTGTGGCACTGACAAATCTAGACTTGAAACCTGACACTGAGTAGCTGTGAGACTTAACTTCCCTGAGTCTCAGTTTCCTCATCAGTAAAATGGGGACAGCAATGCTTGTCTCATAGGGTTATTGTTAGGATTAAATGAGTTGGTACATGGAAGGGACCTAGCCCATTATAGGATTATTATAAGAGTGGTGGAAATCATGGAGGCCTGGGGCCTGGCATGACTGAGGCTTAGAAAAGGCATCTCCTCCCACATACATGAGAAAACAGTCCCAGTGAACCCTTGTCAGCTATAGGCCCAAGTCAAGATTATCTGAGAGCCATCGGAGGAGCACTAGGGCAACTGGTTGCACCTTTGCTTCAGAAATCACAAGCTTGGCAGCGGGTCCGGCCTTTAGTGCTGATGTCCCGGTCAAGACGGGGCTGCACTCTTGGCAAACTTTCTCTGCTCTTTGTGTCAGCGATGTAGTGTTTAGTGAATTTCTTCCTGTTTTGGAGTCCAGCAGTGATTGCCTTGGTGGCCTGGGCACATGTTTTCTTCACAGAAGAGCATGCGAGTGGAGAATGGTTTGCTCCTTTGCAACCAGTGCGCACCCCACCCTTCAACATTGCTCCAATTCCTGTGGGTCAACAGGCTGAGCCCAGGGGCGTGGATTTATGCCCCTCAGAAGTCTGATTGAGGGTTAGGAAAAATCATTTGGGATGTGATGACAATCACAGGCACAGACCCTAGAGTTGTGGCTGCTGTTTCTTTTCATAGACTGTTCCCAGGGGGCCTTCATCCTAAGTAATTGCCAATATCTGCTAAAAAGGTTCATATTTCTCCATGGCTGTAGAAAGCTTTAAAGGGGAAAACACCTAAGCTTTGGGTCATCTACTCTTTTTGTCACTCTAAATTTCATTCTATATTCTTCTGGAATGTTTGTGTACATACACATATGTACATACATATATGAACTGACATACATACATATCTGAATTTTCTCCCTCCATATATGTGTATGTATACACACACATAATGGAATTATGCTGTAGCTTTTCTTTTTTACTTAATAGAACATAAACGTCATTTCTGATCAGTAAATGTCTATCAGAAGGCCACAATCTGGAGCCCAAAAGGCAAATTCGGTGCATGTGAAAATTGTTTGGCATTGTTTTACAGACTTAAATTTAAACTCCTCAAGAAAGGCGTAGATTTTTCAATTCCTGACGGCCTGAAAGCATTGAAAGTTGTCATCCTGAGTTTCACACCATTGTTTACAATTATTATTATCGCACTGCATTAATATTTCTCGGTAGAGAAATTTTGGCCATTTTGAGCCAGGTAATTCTCTGTAGTTTGGGATTGTTTTGTGCACTGCAGGACATTTAGCATCCCTGACGCCTGCTAACTCAACGCCAGCAGTGTCCTCAGGTCTATGTGATAACCAAACTGACCCCATGTGTGTCCACACTGGGCCATCTGTTCTTGTCTCTGGCTCACGATTATCATAGACTCTCCTCCATAGATATCTTTACATATGATGACCTTATGTCCTAGGTTACCTGGGACAGTCCTGTGGTTCAGGTGTATTTATTAATAGCAGCCTCTGTCACTCTCAGAAGTATCTCTATTTGTATGATAAACCAGTGGGTCGCCCTGACTGTAAGGTCCTGCTTCAGAAATGGTTAGATTTGTCACATTCTGCCAAAAATAGACTAAATGTGCCACTGGTGCTAAGCATGTCTTCCCAGAGTTAATCTATATGTCACGTGGTGAATGCCTTCCACCAAAGATGCTATGGACAGATCTTACTTCCAACTCCTGAGCTGAACATCAGCGTAGTCATTGACACAGGCACATTTTTAAAAAGGTGGGCAAGAATTGACTTAAGGCCAGAGCTAAGCTGAAGAAAGAGGATGTCTGGTGAACCCTTGGATTCTAGAAGACCTGCAGCAATATCATGTATGGTCTAGAGAGGCCTGCTTAGGCTCCATCTTTACAGATTAAGAAACTGAGGCCCAGAGAAAGGAAGGAAGTAGAATCTTAGGGTATGAAAGGCTTAAGTCTTCCTGCCCTTCCCAACTTGGAAGCTTGCATTTCCACTGCGCATATTCATGAGTGGAGGGTCAGCCTCTGTCAGAACTCTGAGCCATGGGTCATAGATACCACACAAGCCACAGGCAGAGGCAGAACCCAGCGATCCCCAGTTTTGGACCAAAGCTCTTCACTTTATTCTATTCTGTGTCTCCTTAGATTCCCCCCTTAGATACTTAAACCTCCACTCTTCCATATACATCTAAAAGATGAAACCGATTTGGAAGTGGCAGATGTCTCTAGGAGAGGGTTCCTAGAGAATATAGGGGCTGCACATTCAGCAGTCATGGGCTGGTTTGAGAAGTGGATTCCATTGATAACTTTCTAGTTATCTCCTTAATACTTCATTTAATCTAAGCTTGGAAGAGCTTTGATCAGGAATCCCTGAGTGGCAGCTGGTTATCTGGGATGTGGAAGAGGATTCACCTTGAACTTTGTAACTTCAGAAGAGTCAGGTTCTCAGCCTGAAAGGAGGCTTGGCTTGATCTGGCTGCAGACCCAGCTTCTGCCTGATGCTGTTTCCAGATGGACCTTTAAGTGTTCCGAGCAGGCCCCATGCAGGAAACATGTCCTGCACTGAATGCCAAGTTTTGCTATTATTCATTCTTCTGGCTTTTTGCAGGGTTGGTGCTCCTTTAAAGAGACCTGTTAGCCATTCCTTGTGAGCAGCTCTGTTTATTAACACATGATTTGCTCTGCGTTGGCCACAATGAATCACTGGCGTCACAGCAATTTGAAAGACCACGGAGTTCTACAAGTGGTGCCTTTTCTTCCATCAAGTTTCTCAAACATCCTTTCTGAACCTGCTCATCTAATCTCACCTTGGATTCAAGTTCTCCACTAGGAGTAGTGTATTGGTCCTGGGTTTTAAAAATTAAAACTATTGTGAACAGACATGGTGGGAAACACTTTGCAAATCAATGCAAGTTAATATGCAATATTAATCTAAATAATACTATTCTTGTTGGGCACTATGTGCTAGATCTGTGTTATGCACTTCCCTGGACTACCTCATTAAATCCTTGTAACTCCATTGTGACGTCTATATTATTAATTCCCTCATTTTACAGAGTGCTGACTCGAGGCTCAGAGAAGTGGAATAGCTTGCTCAAGAGTACACAGCCACTAAATGGCAGAGCTAAGATTCAAATTTAGGTCAGTCTGAGCAGGGCCTGATCTTAACTATAGCACTATACCAGCTCAGAGGCCTCAGAGGGGAGAGTACTCCACTTACCAACTCTCTCTGCAGCATATAAGCTCCCAGTGCCTCTGCTTACCGGGGATACAGTGTAGGGTCATGGAGAGAGCCCTGGCCCTAAAGTCAGAAGATCTGGATTTGAGTGGCAACACCTGCCCTGCCTTTATTAAGTTTATTGTGAAGACTGAATGCTACAATATACATGACTAAGGTCTTTATATATAATTGTCAGCTGTGATGGCTTGTATAAAAGATGACTCTTATGTGTATATTTCTACCTGTTTCTACCTGTGTGTATATGTATATATATACGACCCAATGATATCCAATGATGATAGGCTTATATCAGGTTGCTCATGGTTGGATAAGCCATTCTTGGGACTAGGATTTCAAACCAGAAGGGAACTAAGAAATCATCTGTATATAAAAAGTGAGGAAAATGAGGCTTAGTAAGAGATTTCTTTGTACTTTCCCCAGGACTAGCAGAATGACATTAAGATTTATAGACTGATGACTCAGGAGTAGGCAGGGACCAAAAGAGCCATAACATTTACATCCACTATTGAAACGCCTGGGTCATTTAGTGGGATGAACCCAGTCCAGATTGGGAGAAGAGCAGACTGAAGCCAGAGAGACGATCAAGATTGCTGCGGGGTGCAGGAAGAGAAGGTTCCAGGTGGATGGACAGTGCTGTCTGTAAGGCAGGGTGTTCTGGAAGCTTCACCACGTGAGACAACCTGAGGCTGTTTCTTCCTCCCATGTCTTTAGGTCCCCTGTACAATGTGCAGTGCTCATGGCTCCCTCTGTGGGGGAAATTCAGGTTTACTGTATTCAAGGAGGCTGAGAGTATGTATTTGATGACCCAAGACTAGGAAGTGGTCCAGCAGGAAGGCTGCACTGAGTTATCAACTTGGGTGAAAAAGATCAAGGTACAGATTTGATTCCACGAAGTGTAAAGGGCCAGTAGGTCTTTCTAGAAGTGTCTTGAGCAAAATTCCATAGTAATTCCACCCATGCCACCTTCAGACTCCACATCCAGCAGTTCTTTCCTTGGAGGTCCAGCTGACCCCACACTCATCTTTCCCAGTCTTCCTGCAAATGCCTGGTTCCAATCCAAACCAGATGAGAGGGTCCAGACAAATAATTCAGGTCCACAGCTGACAAAACCCACAGCACACTCCTGCGTCCAGATGGGGACCGGAGGTCAACTGTGTCATCTGTCTTTATGAAAGAGAGTATGCTATTATACTGATTACAGTGTTCTGGGCTTTACTAGGACTAAAAATAGATATATGTGGCTTCTGAGACAGGCACTAACATTCCTTTGGCTTCCTTTACTATGTGCTTTTTTAGAGAAATCTTTGCCTTGATTAGAAAAAAAAAAAAATCAGGCTGCCAAAAGCTGTGCTGCCTCAGGCATTTTCTGAAGGGCAATTTGCATCTGACCAGCATTGCCATCGTCTGGACGTGCCCCTGGTGCTGTTCCCCACTGTCACGTTTGTGTGTAACTGCAATAGGAGCAGAGCAGGCAGCCCCACTCTGTGTTTTCCATTTTGGGGCTCTTGTTATCTCCTAATGAAGAACTGCACACCACAGCCCAGCCTGGGTGAGCCCAAGAGACCTTTTCCCTGGAGAAGATATTGGAGAGAGGTTGGGGCTGACTCTGTAACAGGATGAGAGAAGGAATTAGCATGTATTGAGTTCCCAATGTGTGCTCCCCTGTGCCAGATGGTTTTGCTGATCACTGCAGAAACTCTGGAAGGCAAATGAATTGGAGGCTCTGGATAAAGAAGCAAATGATGAAGCTGGAATCTGGGCCCACGTCTGTTCATTTCAAGCCCGTGTCCTTCCTGTGTTATACTGAAATACAATCAATCTACGGCAGGAAGTATAAGCTTCTTTGTGCCCGTCTTGCCTACGTAATATCTCTTGGGAGCTATAGCGGAGGTAAAATGAAAAGGTAGAAAACACTCTTCTTATTTCTGTTCTCAGGCAGGCATAATAAATTTATGTTCACAAAATCAAATGCCTTTAATGGTCTGGTGGGATATGTAAACGTGAGTGCCATGATGAACAGGAAGTTGGGAAGAGGGGTGTTATCATGGAACCAGGCCCCACAGACATGCTCCATTGGAAGGCATCAAAATTCATGCTTAAAATATCATTGTTGGCCAAACCAGTGGTACCTGTGAACTGACCGAAAGAAAGGGCTATCATGTGGGGACTCCTAAATCATGTGTCCTTCTAGGTGTTAGTGACAGCATATCTTGCCAGATGCTAGCGTATCCTGCCTAGAGTCTCCTAGGTGTTGACGTTTGACTTGATTTCTGCATTTCCTAAAAAGGAGAATGAATATATTACCTATACAAATTGCAAGAATACACATATACCCACATGTACGTTCGTCCTGAACAGCAGAGATGTAAGTGGTGCTACATCAAGAATACACATATACCCACATGTACATTCATCCTGAACAGCAGGGCTGTAAGTGGTGCTACATCAAGAATACACATATACCCACATGTACGTTCGTCCTGAACAGCAGGGATGTAAGTGGTGCTACATCAAGAATACACATATACCCACATGTACATTCGTCCTAAACAGCAGGGATGTAAGTAGTGCTACATCAAGAATACACACATACCCACATGTACATTCGTCCTGAACAGCAGGGATGTAAGTGGTGCTACATCAAGAATACACATATACCCACATGTACATTCATCCTGAACAGCAGGGATGTAAGTGGTGCTACATCAAGAATACACATATACCCACATGTATGTTCATCCTGAACAGCAGGAATGTAAGTAGTGCTACATCAAGAATACACATATACCCACCTGTACGTTCGTCCTGAACAGCAGGGATGTAAGTAGTGCTACATCAAGAATGCACATATACCTACATGTACATTCGTCCTGAACAGCAGGGATGTAAGTGGTGCTACATTATTCTTTGCACTTCCCTTACTTTCCTGTCAAATTACTTTTCTGTATTAAAAGAAAATGTAGCATGTGAAGAGGGCTGAAAGCAACTGTAGTGTCTCAGTCCACCTCACCCACATTACAGACGAGGAAACTGGGTCTGGAGAGAAAAGGAGCTTTCCTAGTTTCACAGAGCTAATTAGGAGGAGAGCTGGCCTTGGAGGCCCTGACCCTCAGGCCAGCAATCCTTTCACTGCATATTCATCCATGCATGAGTGTGTGGGCGGGAGAGGGGTCAAAGTACTATGTATAGAAATACTTGCAGCAGCAGTTACACTGCCTCAGGGTCAGGTTCAGGCAATGTGACAGTGTTCTGCCATCAGAAGAAGACTTGCCAGAATTTACCTGTGAGACCTCCTGGCTGAGTGTCTTTGTATGAAGATGTGAAGATGTGAGCCTGGGATTCTAACCCAACCTACAGTCCACCTGGGCTATATACCTGTAGTGAGAGTCGAGGTGGCAGATGTCTGAAGAGGGATGCCCTTGGCCTGAGCGTGGAGTAGTGATGTCCTGTCTGAACGGAGCAAGAGGCTCCGAGCAATTAGGTGAAGGCAGAATTTATTTTAAAACAAATTTAAAAATCCATAACCTTTGGGCCGAAATTTGTTCTAGGTCTAGATGAAAGGTGCTTTGCATTCCTTAAGAAAGGATGCAGAATATTAGAGGTGGAAGGAACTCTGAAGAAGAATCAGTCAAATTCTTCATTACCAGCGGGTCTTCGGAATCTCTTTGTACTGAAACAAAATAGATTTTCTTGCCTCTGTGCTTCCCTAATGCCATGTGTTTAACGCTGGCTTTATCATTACTCAGGGCACTGCATCATGTACCATGCCGCATGTGAAGAATGGCTTCCAGTGACTTAGAGTGACTCTCTCAAAGGTTGCTACTGTGCGTCACTGATGATGGCTGCTCTATTAGTCAGGGCCAACCAGAGACACAGAACCTGTAGGGTATGTATATATACTACAAGATTTGTTGCAAAGAATTGGCTTACATCATTATGGAGCCTGACTATGGCTAGGCAAGCCTTAAATCCACAGAGGAGGCTGCCAGGAAGGGCAGGCTGGAACTTCCGGACATGAGCTAAAGCTGCTGTCCACAGACAGAAGTTCCTCTTCTTCAGTAAAGCCTCAGCTCTGCTCTTTGGCCTTTTAAGTGACTAGATGAGGCCCATCAGACTACCAAGGCTAATCTCCTTTACATAAAGTCAACTGCCTGTAGATGCTAAGTACGTCTGCGATGCCTAGATTAGCGTTTGCTTGAATAACTGAGGTCTACGGTCTAGTTGAGTTGGCACATAAAACTAACCATCACAACTACAAATGCAGGTCTTATCCAGAGTGCACCGGAAACTACAAATGACACTGCATGTTCTGGTCATGTCAAATTTACTGTTTAGAATTTTGTAGCACAACATGCAACATGTCTTCCAACCCTGTCTTCTCCTGAACTCCCTAGGCTGTAGTCACCACATTCCTAAACTTTGTGACTGCTTTGAATGTTGACTGCACCCTTTCCTTTCCCACCAGTAGGTAGGCTAAGGCCCAAGTATGGTGACTTAAGACTGACCTCAGAAAACGTGATATCAGCACATCAATTGACAGGAAGGGAGGACACTGACCCAACAGGCCATTGGCTTTGTGGAACAGGAGTCTTGAAAGTCCTTAGAGAAGATAGGTTCAGCCAGTTCTGCAGGACTGCCTGAAAGGGAGCAGAGCCTGAAGGGGAGGTATGGTGAGCGTTCCGGGTGTCCCAACTAGGGGGTACACAGAGTAAAATGTTCCTGCTGCCTTCAGATGCCGCAGATGGGAGGCAGCATCATGGTGAGAACCTGACTGGGTAAGAACCAACCCAGGGGCATGGGCATGTGGATGAGGATGAGGCAACCCATGCACAGGTCCACGTCAAGAGTGGTCTGAACTGCTGGTAGCCCAGAGGACTCACACTATCCCGTGTCTGATGTGAGTATCATGTCAGGTCAGCAGTATCAGCACCATCTGGCAGCCCAATCTTGTGAGATATCTTTTCAAAAAAATTATTGTTTTATCATTTTAACTTTTTAGAGACAAGGTCTGGCTCTGTCACCCAGGCTGGAGTGCAGTGGCATAAATCATAGCTCAATGAAACCTTGAAATCCTGGCTTCTAGTGATCCTCCCACCTCAGCTTCCCAAGTAGCTGGAACTACAGGTGCACACCATCATGGCCAGCTAATTTTTGTATTTATTTTGTAGAGCTGGTGTCCCTCTATGTTGCCCAGGCTGGTCTTGAACTCTTGGCCTCAAGCAATCCTTCCATCTCGGGCTCCCAAAATTCTGGGATTATGGGCAGGAGCCACCATGTCTGGCCAAGATTTCTTGAAAGAAATACCACAGCAGCCAGTGGAACAGTGTGTGCATCAGGTGGACCTATGACCACTCCATAAATGCAAGTCTTGGAGCTCCTCAGTGCAGCAGGGCAACCCTGTCCATGGAATAGAGGGTGAGGCAGTCCAGAAAGGAGAAATGGGGACTGGGGCTCACATGGTCCTGGTCCATGGTCAGGATGTCCCACTCAAATAGTAATGCTGGCTTGGGCTGGCTCCAAACACTGAAGTGTGCTTAGGAATGCCTTGAGGGAGTAATCTCTCTTGAGACTCCTGGGGGGAGAGAGATCCAAGATGGCCGATCACTAGCAGCTCAGGATTGCAGCTCCCAGTAAAAGCGCAGAGAGCCAGTGCACACCACACTTACCGATAAATTTTTGCTGCCCACGGACCAGGACATTCCCAGCGGAGGAGCCCCACTGGTCGCCAGCGCGACCCTTTCGGCTGGCGTGACTTTTTTGCCGGCGCCTTGGCTTGGCGGCTCTTGGTGTGGAGTAAACGGGACTGAGTCTCCTTTTGGATGATGTTTGGAGCTCTGGGAAGTCAGAGCAGTCCATCCAGCTGACTGAAAAAGGGACTGAGAAGCCAGACCGGAGACCCCCGGGTAGAAAAGCACCACGAACTTCAATGCTGCTGTTTTAGCTAGCGTTGTGGGTCGCCACAGTAAAAATTACACAGATTCTGGAGCTGGGAATTAACAAGCTCGACGTCCACTCAGAGACCTAATTCGAAAGTTGGTAATTACAAAGACGACAGATGGATAAAACCATAAAGATGCCAAGAAGCCACCGTAAAAAAACTGAGAACACTCAAAATTGGAAAGTCTCTCCTTCTACAGAAGACGCTAGTCCCTCATCAGTAATGGAACAAGGCTTGATGGAAAACGAGTATGAAGAATCATCAGAATTAGGCTCCAGAAGATGGATAATAAGAAACTTCTGTGAGCTAAAAGAATATGTTCTAAACCAATGCAAAGAAACTAATAACTTTGAAAAAAGGTTTGACGAAATGCTAATGAGAATGGACAATTTAGAGAAGAATATAAACGAATTAATGGAGCTGAAAAACACAATACGAGAAATCTGTGAAGTATGCACAAGTTTTAACAG
>CAUYQU010032795.1:0-46070 GCA_963574635.1 Cheracebus regulus | reverse complement strand
CTCATGTTCTTATGACTAGGGCTGAGAGGCCTTGGACACTGACAGTCGCAGTCCAGGGAGCAGTCTGAACATAGACTGGGAATTCATCTGGTACCAGACTAAGAATTCAGAATGACTTGATTTTTCTTGAGTGAAGGATTGACAAAAAAGCTACCAAATTACATACAGCATTTATTCTTCTAAAGTATTTTTGAAACTAATCATTGGATGATGTTATTTGGGTTCAGCCATTTCAACAAAGGAAGGAGAGATGAGAACTCACATTTATTGAGCTCTACTAAGCTTTGTGCTAGACACTTCACCTACATTATCTCATTTGGCTCTCAAAATGACCATACAAAGAGGAGGAAATAGGCTCAGATAGCTTGAGTGACCAGCTTAATGACACACAGCTTATGAGAGCTGGAGTTGGATTCCAACTGAGGCCTGGCCCCAAACCATTTCCACTGTACCCTGTTCATGAATGGATAAAAGACACATCTTTATTGAAAGGGCAAAGGAGGAGAGCGTGATGGAAGCACAGTGTTCATGGTGCAGAATAACTAACGAGGAAGGAGGCTGTAGGGATGCATTGGGCTAGATTGTAGAGGGCCTTGCAAGTCACTTCAGGAATTTGGACTGTGTCATAGTCAATGAGGAGCCACTGCAAACATTCAGGATGGGGTGTGATGTCAAACTGGGGATAGCTTAATAGGAAGGAGTTGGTGGTGGAGCAGTGGGGATGGCTGGTGGATTCATAGAGCCCTGGAACTGGAAGGGATACTAGAGTTCATCCGTGTCACTTAACTTACAGGTGACAAACTGGGACCAAGAGAGGGGAAGCAACTTGCTGAACTGAATGCTATGGGGCACTGCCCACCTCCATCCCTCCCCTTTAGCACTGAAGCATCATTTCCCAGCTGTAAGGTGCACTGGTGGCCGACAGCACACAGCTGTGTCCCTCTCTGGGAATGGCCCTTGACTGAAGAGAGCTGCCATGTCTAAGGTCATGTATCCTTCCAAGGTGGTGGCCTGCATGCCATGACTGCTTGATGGAGGAGCATAAATGCCTATCCCCTTGCCACAATTCAGGAGAACTCTGAGCTTTTCCTGGGATCAGCTGAGGCCTTTGTTGTGGCTGCATCCCTGTCCCACTTCCTCCTCTGCCCAGTTCTGCTTTTTGCACTCCCCACAGGTGTTGATCCTGACAGTGCTCCCCAATAAACCTCCTACCCATGAAGGATCTTCTGCCCTGGTAAGTCTTAGGCTCTTTCTCCATCACACCCATCCAGGAACTTGGGACAAGTGACTTTAGACAACAGATCAAAAAGTGTTAGGAAAAACATCCCCCTACACACGCATATGCTGGAATGCTCTGCATGGTAACGATTACATACATGTATCAAATAATTGGAGCTACTTGTTACAGGGCTAACTCACCAGGAGCAAATTCCAAGTGCCTCTGCAGCTCCTCCAGGGATCCTCCACAACCACAACTGATGGGAGTCTAGCTAGGGGAACTCAACTTGGCATAGGAGAAGGGACAGCTTGAAATAAAACAGTAATACAGACAGCTAAGCGCTTCAGACCCAAGTCCCTGGATCAGGGGATGTAGAGGCTGGCCTTGAGGTCCAAAGCCCTGCCTCAAGGCAGAGGCATGCTAGGGATTCTCAGAGGGATCCGCCAAAACCCACTGAAGCATTTCCCTGCTCCTCACTTTGCAGAAAACCCAGGCTTTCACCACGGGCCCCCATGCTGAGCCAACTGACAGCGTCTGTTCATTGGGATCCTCCCTTTCAGATGTGCCAGCTGCTGCTGGAACCTTGTTTGGTGGTGAAGCAGGAGGAACTTCGCATTATGGCCTTTTTAGGGCTCTGTGGAGACACAGTGATGGGATTTGTATGCTGCTTCTGTTTATTGCTCTACAGTGGCATCAGGGCCTTGAGGAGGCCAAGCCCTGGAGTTTCAGTAGCCGCCTTGGTCCCTCAGAATTGCCTCTGTCATGGGGAGCTGGAGAGGAGCTGAGAGTGGGGCTCTGACCTCACTTGCCAATCAGGAGGGTCAAAAGCTTTTTTTTTTTTAAACATCAAATCACACAAGTATAATAGTAAACATGCTGATACACCATGCCCAACAGCAAGCAAGACAGGCCATACAAGGACATCTTTTAGAAGGCAGTAAGTGGGCATTTCTAGAGGTACAGAGTCTTGAATCAAACAAGACTGAGGGCTGAGGAAAGGTTTCAACATGTTATGTTATGCTTAGGGAGGAAGAAATGGCAGTGGGCCACTCCTCAAAGAAGGCTATGAATGCTTAATCCAAACATAAGTGTTCTAGTTTAAACTTCTCCAGAATAGACAACTATTTTCCCCTAGGGAGGCCATGTTGTATTTACCATTTCCATAACTGTACTTCAGTCTCCTCTGGCTGCTCCTCCAGTCTTGCCACTCATTATGATCATGCCCCTACCGGACTTTAGATGGTGAAATCAGGCATAGGGTCTCTATCATTTCAGAGCCCGGCTACAATGAAAGTAGTTGTAAGGGTCTCTCTACCATCAAGCCTAACCTACAGAGGAGAGCCACCGGTGAATTTCTCAGTGGTGCTGGTGCCCCTCTTGCTAGCATATTCCTTATTGCCTTGATAAATGGTGGATTCTGGGTTTTCCTATTTGACATTTCCAGGCTTCTTTGGTGTATCCACTACAGTAGGCTCACTTCTGAATCTTTACATCCTTTCTTCTACTATTGTCTCAGCAATGCTGGCATTTCATCCTCACCTAGTGTGGGTCATCACTTTTTCTGTACTTGAAGGAGTCATCTAATTGTGAGATCGTACTACCTCATGTGGTCCTTGCCAGAGTATTAAATCCTATATTCCAGAGTAGTGCTTCAAAATGGATAAACTGCTTGTTATCCCACCTTGTAGTATAGCTCTCTTGATCAAGCAGTCTCAGAATTCAATTCCATGTGAGCCCTTCTAGTTCCTGCTGATCCATGCTGGGTGTGTTACAGCTTCTTGAGGTACAATCACTCTTCTCCCTGATCAGGCCTCACATGTCCATGCTGTGCCTTAGCCCTTGTTGTAGGCCTAGTGGCCAGGAGGGGAGGGAAAAGCACATGTTGTCTTTTTGGGGAGAGCTTTGCATGTCTGCAAGCAAAGGGATGGGGTGGGCGTGGGGACTATCAATAGGGAAATTGCACCAATTCTATGGGCTCAGCTGGTTCAGGGAAATTTAAGGATTCAAGATTTTGGTAGCATCAATCTAGTTACCCCCAAACCATGTGTCAGGGTCTGATTCTGTCCCTGGCAGCATCCTGATTTTGACATAGCAAATGTGTCTCTATTTCTCCATTGGGAGTTTACTCCTTTTTAGAGCTCAATAATCACTAAATTCCATTGGTTCTTTTTGTTTTTGTCTTGTTTTGTTTCAGAGTCAGGGGATTGCTGTGTTGCCCAGGTTGAAGTACAGTGGCATGATCATAGCCCATTGCAGCCTTGAACTCCTGGGCTCAAGCAATCCTCCTATCTTGGCCTTTCACTGATCTTATAGCTACTACTTCCTCCATATTTCTCAAACACGAAACATCACAGCAGATTATATGTTCCCTTTTACAGGTATACCATCCCAATTCACCACCTGGTGGAAGTTTTAACAATAATAGGACTGCTGCCTTATGGGAGGGGGATATCTGTGCTCCATCCACTCTGTGATATGGTCCTTATTGCCAACTGGGTAGTAAGTGTTCTAGCTACCAAGTATCTTCCTAATGCTCTGGTCTCTCTTTCTATCATATAAATCTTTCATCTTTTACCAAATATCATCTTAGTCCCAACTTTCTTGGATCACTCCCAATTTGAAGTGTTGCAGTTTGAGTTCCCCAGGAGGCAGATCCCAAGAAGAAGTTTTGTATGCAGGATGCTTATTAAGAGGTATTCTTAGATTAGGATCTGTGTAATGAAGTAGATGTGGGCAGAGGGGAACACTGAGCTACAATGCAGGCTCAACAGCAGAGAGCCAACCCCACAGAGAGATCTGGAGTTAGAATGACCCTTCTCAATTGTCCCAAATTGGGGTGAGACAGTCAGGTTTTTATACCACCTCTTTGGTCAGTTACTGTAGGCTGCCACAGAAAAGTTTGTGTCCTTGGGTAAGGCAGAGATTACCTGAAGCAATCCCTGAAGGGCTAACAGCTAAAGGCGGTCTGTCAACATTTCTCCCAGCAGCTCAGTCAACAAGTCTTTTATTGAAATGGGAAGTGGGCTGACACATCACAGTATTCATCAGAGGCACCGCCTCTTTACATTAAAAATTGCCAATTAAAAGTAAAGAGTTAAGAATTTATCATGCCCTTCCTATACAAATTGTATTTCAGATTAACCAAATAGTCATGGTTGATGAGGGTAAATTCTATACAGAATGATCCAGTTAATAAATTAGAAGAAATTATGAGATTAGACTACCATAATTTTGCAATCCTAATAAAATATTTTTTCGGACAATGAAACCATAAAGTAAAAGGTTGGTAGGGAAAATTTATAGTGGAAGCTTCAGGCTGCCTCTGCCTGAAGTCACTGATGAATCTGAACATGTCTAAGTGTTGCACAGTATGTATTCTCTGACGTGATGCAATGGGAACTATACGGGACCATCTATGAGCATTTCTACTTAGAAAACATCGTACTAGACTCTAAGTCTCTAGAGACAATTTATGGTTTATAGCTAAGTAACACTTTTTCCAATAAGAAGAGGAGCAAGTGAAGTAACATGAAGAAGCAAACAGAAAAATGAAAATGTGGGGCATTCAACAGTCCAACGGTCTTTGTTTCTTCAGCAACTCAAGGGGTTGGGCATGATGGCTCACAAGGGGTTGGGCACAAGTGCTGTAATCCCAGCACTTTGGGAGGCTGAGGTGGGAGGATCACTTGAGTCCAGGATTCTGAGAGCAGCCTGGATTAAAATGGATTTAAGACACATAACCACGTGCAATGCATGCACTTGGAGTCTAGATTTAAACAAACCAACTGTAAGCAGACATTTTTGAGACAATTGGGGGAAATCAGAATATGGACTGGGCCAAGCAAAGTGGCTCACGCCTGTAATCCCAGCACTTTGGGAGGCCAAATTGGGTGGATTGCATGAGCTCAGGAGCTTGAGACCAGCCTAGGCAAAATGGCAAAACCCTGTCTCTACAAAATATAAGAAGTAAAAAAAATTACCTAAGTGTGATGGCGCATGCCTGTAGTCCCAGCTACTCAGGAGGCTGAGTTGGGAGGATTGCTTGAGCCTAGGAGGTCAAGGCTGCAGTGAGCCAAGATGGTACCACTGCACTACAGTCTGGGTGACAGAGTGAGATCCTATCTCAAAAAAAAAAAAAAAAAAAAAAGAAGCTGGGTATTATTAGATAATAACAAAGAATTATTATAAATTTTGTTTGGTATAAAAGTGGCATGGTGGTTATGTTTGTTAGAAAATGTCCATGTTTTTAAAGAACCCTGAAGTATACAGAATAAAATGGCATGATGTTTGAGATTTGCTTTAAAATGTTTACAAAAATGAAAAGAAAAGAATAAAAAGAAGAAAAGGACATAGAAAACAAGTCCCTTAGTCAGATCTGGCTGCTGTTAACAAAGTACCATAGACTAGATGGCATATTAACAGCAGATGGCCAGGTTCTTGTAGGGTCTCTCTTCTGAGTTGCAGAATTCAGATTTTTTTCTTATGTCCTTGTGGAAGAAACAGGGTGAAAGAGCTCTCTGGGGTCCTTTTTATGAGGCGCTAATCCCATCATGAAGGTTCCACCCTCATGACCTAATTACTTGGCAAAGGCCCCAGTTCCTAATCTTAATACCGAATACCATCACATTGGGGGTTAGGATTTCAACATATGAATTTTGGGGGCCACAAATGTTCAGTCCATTGCAGCAGGTGTGGCAGTCATGATAATTTTGGCATCTGAGTAATAAGTACATGGAATTCATTATATTGTTTCCTGTATTTTTGTGTATTTTAAAAAATTGAAGAAAAGATAACTAAAAAACAGACAAATGTAAAGCACCCAATGGGGGTAAAAAATGATGCTCAAAGGACATAAACAGACATTTATAGAAGAGGAGAGGCAAATGTATACTAAACATTTGAAAGGATATTCAACCTCACTGGTAGTCAGGAAAATGCAAATTAAAAAAATAAGGAGATACTAGTTTTTATTCAAAAGACTGTCACAAAGTTAAAAGATTGGGACCATCTAGTGCTATGAACATGGCAAAATAGCTGATTGTTGCTGAGAAGGCAAATATCTTACAGTATTTATTAAGATTAAACCATGTGCATGCTATTAGATCCAGCAATCTCATCTTTTGGAATTCATTCTATAGAGATAACAGTACCAGAAATCAATGACCTGTACATGAATGGGAAGTGAAGGAGCATTTTTTGTATTGTCAAAATTTAAAAAGGAGGACAACCTAAATTACCATAAAGGAATGGTCAAATAAATTATGGTTTATTCATGCCAGAGAATGTTACATATATTTTTAAAGAATCTATTTTTTTCTATAATCAATGTATATTTATAGTATATTAGAAAATACAGATAGGAAAAAAGAGATAATTGTCTAGTTCCAAACCCAGAGATATCATCTTGGTGTATATTGAGTGGTTTTCAGTGTGTGTGTGTATGTGTGTGTATGTGCATATGCATGCATGTATATGTACACATGCACACATATATACTTGTTTTTCCAATAAAAAAGGTATCATGCGTTCCACAATATGTTGTAACTTCTTGTTTTTTTAATTCCTTCATGAATATTTTTCTACATCAACACATACTCATCTACAACCATGGTCTTTAAGAACTGCATGGTATTTCATTTTATGCATACTTCATAATTTGACCAATCCCCTACATGGCAGTATTTAAGTGAATCCAATTTCTCCTTTTAGAAACACCGTCCCTGCATGCTAGCAAGACTTTGGAGATAGTTTGCGAATTGCCTTCCAGAAAGTTCTGGGTGCTTCTGGAGGCATTTGAGGCAGAGTAGACAGAATGTTTTCCCATCAGGCGAGCTTGCTATCTTCCCAGATAGCAACACTGCAGCCTTTAGAACTTGAAAGACTTGTCTTATCTTGCCTGTTAGTCATGCAGCCTAAGCGGGACTAGGTTCCAGAAATCCCGTACGTGCTCTCCCTCCTCTTGCTTCATTCCGGCTCCTCCCCACGCGCCCCCACCCAACCCCGTAACCGCCCGCCCCCCGAGCTTTCCCGCTCGGCTGCCTGGCCTATGGCAAACGCCAAGAATTCATTAGGGGCGGGGATCAAGGAGCGGCTGTCAGGAGGTCGCCATATTTCTGTACGGTCCTGAGGCAGCCTGGGCAGTCGCCGGGTCGGGAGAGGTGCTGACAGGGCGGAGCCGCCGCCTGGCTCAGCGGCCTCACCCCTCCCGCCCGGGACAGGTGGCTGGAGCGTGCCCCGCCTCCGCCAGCTGCGAGTGGGAGCGAGGGAGGGCCGGTCCGGGACGGTCGCCGCCAGCTGCGAGTGCGAGTGAGCGAGGGCTAGTCCTGGACCACCGGGCCAGGGGTCCGGCGGCAGCAGACAAGTACCGTGGCGGCCAAAAAAATGTTCCTCTGCCGAGGGGCCCCCGCCGGCCCTGGCGCACCGGGCTGCGGAGTGGCCCGGCCCGGCGGCGGCCCGCAGGCCTTCGGAATCCGCCTGAGCACTGTAGGTCGGGGGCCCGAAGGGGCGGACGCGCGCGCGGGCCCCTGGGCTGCGGGGGGCGCTCGGGGAGGGCACGGCGGGCCGAGGCCTCACACGGGACGGGACCTTCTCTCGCCCCCAGATGAGCCCCCGCTACCTCCAGAGCAACTCCAGCAGCCACACGCGACCCTTCAGTGCCATCGCGGAGCTGCTAGGTGAGTGGCGAGGGCGGGCCTGGCCATGTTCGCCCGAGGCAGTGGTGCCAGCGTGGTGCCGCGGACGCGAGAGGAATGCGCAGAGCCGCGCGGGGCGGGCGGGGGCTGGGGTGGGGGCTCGGAACCGGCCGGGGCTCCGCAGGCGGAGGAGGGGATGGCTCTCTCGCCAAGGACGAGGTTCCGCTCATAAAAGGGAGGAAACGAGGTGTGTCCGAAGCGTTAAAAAAGCGTGGTTTTTCTCCCTGGCTCGTGATGTATTGGGCACTGTAGGATAGCTTAGTTAGTAATCAAAAGGAGATGCATAAAAATCTCGGGCCCCGAGGCAGCTGGGCTCTGCAGGAGCTGGCGACGGACGGAGGATGCCCAGCTAGCGAAGGGGCTTTGTAGAGGACCGAGGCGGGTCCTGGGGAAAGGTTTGGAAAGCGGAATTCCTTAACTTTTGAGACAAGAAAGTTAGGAATGATGGGACATCTCTTAAGAGATGACACGAGTGCATTTGGCTCCCTGCTACTGCGGAGGGCTGGGTCCGTGGTCCACGAGCGCCCTCACACCGCTGGAATGAATATCGAGGACTTAACCTCTCGCTCCACCGGTGTTTGCTTTTAAAGCGTTTTCAGTTGATCCCTTCAATCCACGTACACCAGTTTTTGCAGTAGTGTGCTACTGTGTGGAAAGCAAAGAAGAAAGGCACAAAACGCAGCAGCATACAGAGCGCATTATACATGCTTTGAAAATCGAAAAAGGAAGAAGTATTTATGGGCGAGGTCGCACAGAACACTCTGGACAATGTTTTCAAAGCTCCCCAAATGAACCCCAGCCTCTACTTAAGCAATTGCTGTGGCCAAGCCATGAGAGTTATCTTGGGTAAGAAGTCAGTGGGTAGCAGGAAATAGAAGACTTATTTAGAAGGGTGATAAGAATAACTTGGATGATTAGTTTAACCAGCACACGGAATGCTTTACAGTATGTATAACTTAATTAGAAGGTGAAAGGCAAAAAGTGGAATTGATACGTTTGGAACCCTAGAGCAGAGGGACTCTATCTTTGAGGTTTGGTACTGTACCTTGAGGCTGTGCGCCGAACCTCTGCACATGGAATACAATCTAAGTTAAGTATGTAATTTACAAGAAAGACTTAAAAGGGGGCAAAAATTAAGGATTTACATCGTGGGGGATGGGAAACTGAAATGTCTTGTTCTCTCGTGGTTGGCATGGTGCAGAACGTGATACACCTGTGCTGTGCTGTGTTTACTGTACCTTCCAGGTGATTTAATGAGTTTTCAATTTGTAATTTTGAATATGTGTGATTTTGGCCATAAGCATTACCTTAAGGAACCTAGGTGAGATCTAAGACATCCAGTTTGAGTTCAAGTATGTGTATGTATTATGCATACACATGTATGCATATATGAATACAAACACAGATTTTAAGACCAAACCACTACTATTCGTAAAAATAATAGGAAAAAGAGCAAAGTGTTAACTGGCAATCCAAAGCTTTCATTTTAGGTTTTTCTTCAATCATTTTCTCCACTTAGACATTAATTTTCTAGTGAATCATTTATTTGATAAATATTTATTGAGCACCCACTGGGCGCAAAGCCACTGTGCTAGGCACAAAAATGAATACAACACAAATTCACTCTTCTAGTAGGGGAGATAAAACATGTACAGAAGGTTTATGCTTTGTATAACAACAAAATAGAAAGTGATACATAAGCAAAGATAAAAACAAGTGCTATGGGAGTTCAGAGGAAGGAGGAATGGCTTCCAGTTTATCAGGAAGAGGAAGGTTAGGAAAGGCTTTGTGGGGGAGGTGACATTTAAGCTGAGATTTGGATTGGGACATGTGAATACTAGGAGGGGGGAGGCATTCCAGGCAAAAGGAACAACTGCTTGAACAAAGGCATGAAGAATATTGAATGGAGTTTAATTAGAGAATGGGGTTCGCAAATAGTAAAAAACGATAGGTACTTAAAAAGTTTACAAACAGCTTTCACAAATAACTTTTTAACATTACCCTTTGTGGTAAACATTATTATTTATTTTCATCTTGCATATGAACAAAAAGAGGTTCAGAAAATGTAATTGACTTTTTCAAGGTTACGTGTAATTGACTTTTTCAAGGTCATGCTAAGTAGCCGATCCAGGACTCAAACACAGGCCTTTTTACTCCAAATACTAAGTAGCAATGAAAAAGGTCATCTGGGATCAGAATGTGACTGGGAGGCTCCAATATTTGGCTTTTTAGCCTGATGTTTTCTGAGCAGGGGAATGTCATGATGAGAGCTGTACTTCAGGAAAGTTAATCTTGCAGAAGTGTGTAAAATTGAAAGAGAGAGAGATACGGATTTGAGAAAGATATACAGATTTATATTACTACTTAGGAGGTTATTTCAATAATCCAGATGAGAGGAAATAAACTTGGTAAGAGACTGACAATGGAAATAGAGTAATTAGGATATGTGAGAGTCTAGTGATATATAGGGTAAAGGAGAGGGAGGGATAAGAAAATGACTTAAATTTCAAATCTGTGGTCTCTTCAATGCTTACCTTGTGGGTGTGTTTATAACAAAGGAAGGATAGGCTTCTGACAAAAGGTGATGAGCTTACTTTAGGCAAGAATGCTTTTAGATACGCGCAGGATTTCTGTAGGACACTAGCTCCACCCTTGGCAGTCTTGCACATAACCACCTGAAGGCCATCCTCTTGGAACAGGGGAGATGGGAGCCCTGTGATGCTATGAAACAGAAAAGGATAAGAGGCTTGAGAAGCACTACCTCAAAGCTGTCTGCCACTTGCCATCCTGTCTCTCCTGAGAGGCTGTCATGGAATAGTTTCTCATTGCCTCCCTGATTCTGAGGAGATATGAGAGGAAGGGGAAGATAGAGATGGGGTCCGCCCGCAAAGGGATAGCATGAGCCAGGTTAGGAGAGAAAAATCTTGTGATCTGGTAGCACATGGGATTGTGTGGCCAGGTTAGCGAACAAAGACACTTCAGGATCTGATAGTTTATTTCTCACCTAAGTGGTGGGCAGGGGGAGAGGAGTAAGGGTTCTCTCATGGTGCTACTTCTGTTTATAGGTTGGATGTGCCCGGTTAGGGGAGAAGATAGATTTTCTGGGATCCAATAGCATATGCCATATATTGGTAAATTTTGGGAGGTTTAAGCAGCAACAAGTAGTATTGAAACCAGCCTCCAGATCGGTGCCTTGTTATCGTATGTTCATTTATTGAGGCCAGTCTTGTTATTAGTGTAATTTCATTTGCTGAGACCGAGTGAAAGGACATGTAAAACTGAAAGTAAGTACAAAACTGTGTTTGCTGGTGCCGCTGTACTGATCTTTCTTTCCCTACTGCTCCAGCTGACACTGGCCTCTTGCATGCCCCCTCCCCTTTGTATTCCATGAGCTTCCAGCCAAGGAGATAAAATGTCGGGCTGCTCCTGGCAGCTACCTTGTAACTCCTGAAGTGCCTGTGTTAAAACTATTTGGTGTGTTCCTGTAAAAAAAAAAAAAAGAAAGTACCTAGTAAGGTTTGGGCAAAACTTGCAGTAAAGAGGAAAAGAATTGGGGTGATTTTGTGAGAGGTCTTCGAGCTGATTTGCTGAATGCACCATTGGATAAACATATAGTTGCAATTGACACATGTTATATGTTTGAATGGTGAATGTTCACAAAGTGTTAGAAAAAAATCTCTCTATGTCCAAAGTTTTCAGTGTATAAATGATGTCCAGTTGATTGACAAGTTGTGTCATCATTTGCAGTGCCTTTGGTTGTCTGCCAGCAGGAGTGTCTGATTAGTACCAACACGATTCATGGCCTGCTTGCCAAGTAAAGGTTCTTGAAACAGCGTAGGCAGGCAGCTATATAATGCTGAATCCATTAGTCAGTTAAAGAAAAATACTGCTGCCTTTTACAAAGTAAAGAACTACGTTTCTGATAAAGCTGTCATTACATGACAGACTTATAAATCCTGCCAAAAGTTAGCCCACTTGTCTTACCACATTTTATAGGCCCTAGGCCCTACCTGGTTCTTAAAGATTGACTACATCATCTCTCAGCAGAAGAATGGATAAAGAAAATGTGGCATATAGATACAGTAGAATACTATTCAGTCATAAAAATAAGGAAATACTGTCATTTGCAGCAACATGGATAAACTTGAAGGACATTATGTTAAATATGCCAGGCACAGAAGGCAAACTATGTGGAATGTTCTCGCTTCTATGTGGAAACCAAAAAAATACTAAGTAGCAGATCCAGGACTCAAACACAGGTCTTTCTACTGGAAATACCAACTAGGGATGAGGTTAAAAAGGTTATCTGGGATCAGGGTATGACTGGGAAGTTCCAGTATTTGGCTTTTTAGCCAGAAGTTTTCTGAGCAGACAAATCATGATTAGAACTGCGCTTCAGGAAAGTTAATCTTGCAGAAGTGTATAAAATTGAAAGAGAGATATATATGGATTTATAAGACTAGTTTGGAGGTTATTGCAATAATCTTAGAAGTAGAGAATGGAATAGTAGTTACTAAAAGCTGGGAAAGGTGGGAAGGGGGATAGCTAGAGGTTGGTTAATGTATACAAAATTACAACTAAGATAGGAGAAATAAGTTCTAGTGTTTTATAGCACTGTAGGATGGCTATAATTAATAACAATTAACTGTATATTTTCAAATAACTAGAAGAATAGATTTTGAATGTTCCCAAAAAAGAAATGATAAGTGTTTGAAGTCATGAGTATGCTAATTATCCTGATTTGGTCATTACACATTATATATCAAAACATTCCATTGTATTCTATGAATATGTACAACTATTATATGAATAAACATAATAAAAAAGTGGCTGCTACTTATATAAAATAAACTTTCCCTTGGGGCCTTAAGATGGACTATACCAGACCTCTTAACCCCCTTCTGTGCTATTGGTGATGCTGTACTGCTCTTAAGAATTTTTTGGTTACAGCCAATGACAATTTTATCAATAACTCTGGTTAATACCATTATGGTCCTTGAAATTTATCTGTGTTTTGTTTTATTTGATGGACAGTCCACATATCCAAGTGCCTATAACTGATATTGTTAATTGTGTTATAAAAATGAGTGTTTTGCATGTGTGTAATACTTCTCTTGATTGTAAGGGGTGTTTCTGGTGAAGAAATGACATGATTTGATCAGTAGTAATGACATGATTTGATCAGTAGTAATGGAATGAGTATGTGGTCAGGACCTGACCTGGCTGTTTCAGCTTAGCTTCGTGGTATCACTAAATCAGTACAGGATTCCAGGGAAAGGGAAGAGGGTGGAAGGGAAGGACTCTATCTTGCTCAAAGAGCTTAGTAGACACAGGAATGATTAAGAAACCTATTCAACAGATTGTACAAACTGCCCCTCAATTGCAGCCAGTGAGCCACGTTTGTCAGTGATTGACAATTATGTAAACTGGTGCCTGTGGCAAAAAGATGTGGCATCTAGACAGTGGCACCCATTGGGGTTATGGACATGACACAGTTGTTCGACTATGGCAATATTTGATGTCTTTGGAGTCTTAAATAATTAACCCATTGTGAAGACATAATTCAGGAGGAATCGTGAACCTATGTATTTTTTCTACTTTAATTCCATGTTCTCCATTTCCTACGGGTGGACAGCCTTACCTTTAAAATTATTACAAAATACCTAAGCAAAAATCACTCCTTCTCTCTAAGTATGCTTGCTACCATTACTAAGATCTAGGCAGGCAATTAAGTCTTTTGATTTTAAACTCTTAACTCTTTCAGTGCCTCTTAGGCTATAAACAGGAATAGCAGTACTGTCCGTGTTCTTTAATAGAGGAGGTGATGTAAGAAAGAAGAAAATAAAATGATCACAAATAAACTGTAATGTGTGTAACATGCATCATCTTTTAACAAAATTGCTCCTTCAGCTTTTCTCCATAGTCACTCTTTACTGTATGTGTACATAAACAGTAAAGGGGCTAAAAGGCAAGAAGTAATAAGACAAAAATGGAGCAAAATGCTTTGTATATGGGAGTAGTTATTAATACTTTCTCCAAAGACCCTGAAGTTTGAAGGTGGAAAGGCAGATTGCAGATTAGTCATGTGAAATCTGGAAATCAGCTTTAGAACTAAATCTGACATTATCTCTGTTGCTCTCTGTAATTTAGTAAGTACACTACCATTAATGGTCCCTGATACCTTTTGGGACATCCAAATGAGGGAAACAAAGTATATTTTCTATGTCTTGGAGTCACTGAACTAAAGATTTTAGTAGAATATTGGAAAAGGGGGATCTAATATCACAGATTTCTACCTTTTGCAGATAATGCTGTAGATCCTGATGTATCCGCCAGGACGGTCTTTATAGATGTTGAGGAGGTCAAGAATAAATCTTGTTTGACATTTACCGATGATGGATGTGGGATGACACCTCATAAACTACACCGAATGCTCAGGTAAAAATGTCTTCATTGTTTTTTTCTTGTCTTAAGTTCATGAACCCTATTTAAGGCTTCATAATTTTCATTAATATTTTGCTTTCCTTTTGTTAATTCAACAAATATTTATTAAGCATCTCTTATGTGCCAGGGCACTGGTTATGAAACAAATGCTGTTCCTGTCCTCATAGAGCTTTCAGCCTAGCTGGCAATTCAGACAATTAAATACATAATCAATAAGCTGTAAGCATAATGATAAGAACTTACAGGATGCTTGAGACAAATTATCAGAGGAACCCAATCTGATCCTAGAGGTTAGGAAAAGTCTCCTGGAAGAAATGATATTTAAGCTGAGATCCAAGGGTAAGTACAGTTTAACCAGGTAAAAGGACAGGGAGCAAGAGATGACAGTTTAAGCAAAGAGAAGAGCAATGTAAAGACCCAGAGGTCTTCACTTCTCTGAGACCATCTCCAATTTATATTAACCTAAACTCACTCTTAAACCAGAAGTATTGGAGTTGGGATGATTTATGGATTAGAACCATGAAGGTGGCTGGTTATAATCAAACTCTGTGCAAGATAAATCAAACTCAGACACATACTCTTTAAAGGTTTTGCAATAGAATCACAAACTTAGGAAATTCTCTTTTCTAACTGTTGAAGCTGGTGCTAGATTTCTGTTGCCACTCTCAGTTCATTTAATCACTTTTAAAAATTTGTAGTTGAGAACATAATTTTGTACTATATCATCTTCACATATCACTCAGTGGAAGATGAGTGTTCCTTCAACTCCTTCCTTCTCTCTTCCTTTTTAGCAGATGAGGTTGATTACTCTCCCTGTGGCTTCCTGAACTAGAGTGTGCAAAGCACAAGTAACAATAGAGGAGTGCTGTGGAGGAAGGAAAGAGCTCTGAACTATAAAAATGGAAAACAAATTCATGTGATTGTACTTACTCTTGTCGGTATTCTAAATCAATTACTCTGTAGGGAAATCCCTTTGATCCATCAAAGAAACAAAAATGAAATTTGGGCGAAGTACATGGTTGCATTTTACCACTCAACAGTCTGTATACCTTGTGTCTCAGATCCTCCTAATTAGAAGACTATTTGAGGAAAACCTCTAAAAGTGAAATAAGAATTGTGACCAGTATGTTAGTGAAAGTAGAGAGTTGGCCCAATCCTTCAACTTGTGACATCAGATTTACGTTCTGAAGTTAATATTATATATTAAGAAAAATACAATTTTAGATGGGACAGAACCAGAGCATTTATATGTTCAATTCTATGTATACTAGTTGGTTGTTTTTCCTCTAAAAATTACTTATCTTCTTTTTTTTTTTGAGACAATCTCACTCCACCCAGGCTGGTGTGCAGTGGTATGATCTTGGCTCACTGCAACCTTGGCCTCCTGTGTTCAAATGATCCTCATGCCTCAGCCTCCTGAGTAGCTGGAGTTACAGGCATATACCACCATGCCTGGCTAATTTTTTTTTTTTTGTATTTTTAGTAGAGATGGGGTTTTGCCACATTGTCCAGGCTAGTCTCGAACTCCTGACCTCAAGTGATCCACCCACCTCAGCCTCCCAAAGTGCTGGGATCACAGGCATGAACCACCACACCAATCCAAAATTGCTTATCTTCTTAATGACTCCTTCCCATCATACCTCATCCAATTGACGTAGTTGTTGAATAGTAGGCCCAGCAAATCTGATCTTCTTCCATTTTATTTTTGGAGCTACATCTGTGAAAGTTGGTTATAGTTATAAGGTAGAAGGGAGGAGGAGAATGGTTTCAAAATAATTGCACAATTTTTGTTGCAGATTCATTCATTTATTCATTCAACAAATTCTTATTGAGCACCTGTGAGCAAGGCACTGGATATAAAGTGGTGAACCATATAGACATGTTTCTTGGCTGACAGCTTAGTGAGAAAGAACAAAATTGACTAGTAATATAACTGAATAGGCTGTTCCACCCAGTGTTAAGTGCTATGAAGGAAGAGCACAGTTTCTTTGAGAGCAGATAACATAACAGGGCTTTTTATTTTTTTTTTTGACAGAGTCTGGCTCTGTCGCCCAGGCTGGAGTGCAGTGGTGTGATCTTGACTCACTGCAACCTCCACCTCCTGGGTTCCAGCAATTCTCCCGCCTCAGTCTCCTGAATAGCTGGGATTACAGGCAGGCACCATCATGTCTGGCTAATTTTTGTATTTTTAGTAGAGACGGGGTTTCACCATGTTGGCCAGGCTGGTCTTGATCTCCTGACTTGAAGTGATCCACCTGCCTTGGCCTCCACAATGCCTGGCAAGGATACTGTTTATTTAAAAGAGATCATTTAAGGCCAAGCATGGTTGCTCATGCCTGTAATTCTAGCACTTCCAAAGGCCAAGACAGGCATGGATCGCTTGAGTCCAGGAGTTTGAGACCTGCCTTGACAATATAGGGCAACTGCCCCCTTGCAAAAAATACAAAAATTCGGTGAACATTTTGGCATACACCTGTAGTCCCTGCTACTCGGGAGGCTGAGGTGGGAGGATCCCTTGAACCCAGGAGGTGGAGGTTGCAGCGAGCTGAGATTGTGCCATTGCACTCCAGCCTGGGCAAAAGACAGAGACCTTGTCTCAAAAATAAATAAATAAGTAAAAATAAAAGAGATCATTTAGTCCAATCCTAACTTCTAGTTCTACTTATTGTAATTTCTTTTTAAATAATCAAATTTTAGAAGTAGCTTTGAAAATTATTAGGTATATGATATTTTCTGTTTTTCATTTGAAGGCATATTACTTTTGTATTTGGAAAAAAATAGAAGCAATTATGCAAAATTATTAAGCCTACTGAAGTTCTGTCTGACCTCTAACATTTGTTGTTACCCTGTCCACACTTTCCAACTCTTTATGCAACTCTATTTTCAGGCTGATAAAATAGTTGTGTAACTGTAGCAACAGTTTCTTCCATAAACACAGAATTGTATGAAAATAAAAAGGAAAAACCTATTATGAAATTCCTTTGGGCTGGGTGCGGTGGCTCACGCCTGTAATCCCAGCACTTTGGGAGGCCAAGGCGGGTGGATCACGAGGTCAGGAGGTCAAGACAATTCTGGCTGGAAAATAACAGTCTGCTTAGCAGTCTCTGATTCTTTTATATTATATATTAAATCACCAATATAACTAGGAAATAGCAGTGCCTGCCCTTATGTGCCCATGGATTTTGCTAAGGTTTGTTTCATTGATCATAGTACCTATTTATTTATTTATTTATTTTCTTAACTTTTATGTCAGGTTTGGAGGTACACGTGAAGGTTTGTTACATAGGTAAACATGTATCATGGCTGAGTTCCAATCTGAATTTACCTCTCTGGATTCTGGATTCTTGACATTTTAAAATACTCCAGAGCAAGCTGCTGTATTTTTGGATTCCACTAAAAGTGCTGGTATTCAAACTACCTTGATGTGTAAACAGTGTTGTCTCTTACATGAGAGGATAGAGCAGGACTGACTTAGCAAATAGAAACCACCTAAGCCAAGTTAGCTCTGTGGAAAATTATTACTGAGCTATAACAAACTATCAAATTTATTCCTACAGTTCCATTATTAAGTGTGGTGAGGGCTTTTATATTAGGTAGTTATTTGCTTGGTACCTGGCATTCATTCTGCCAATTTGCATTTAAATAAATGCCTAACATGGGAACTTAAGTGGAATAAAAGTGCACACAGGAAGAGTTAAGTGAAACATAGTAACAACAAAAATCCAGAGTTTATAGCTCCTCTCTTCTCATTATTCTTATCCTTTTCCATTCTGGTTTTAGCCTTGCTCTACTACTTATCTTCTCAATCTTGTATCAACATTTGGTCTCCCCAAATTAACACAGTGAGGATTCATACTTATAAAGGGAAAAAGAGGTAATAAATGGTATAAGAGGCTAAAAAAGTTAAGGGAGTCATAAACTCCCTATTTTCACCACTTTACCTTGATCATCTAATTGAAGATTTTGTGGTGTAAGAGAAAGTTAAAGTCCAGTTAACCAAGCAAATTGATTTGAAGTGGTGGGTGACATTACTATTTATGAAGAGCTCTGAGTTTTATGTGTGACCTTAGGTCTGAAGTAGGAGTAGGGGACAGAACATGACAACTATCAGAATGACTTTTAGCGTTAGTTTAAAATTAGTGTACGAATACTACTTTGTACTTAATGTGTTTTGGATACAGTATATAATTTAATCCTCATAACCCATTTTTTTAAAAAAGCCAATTTTTCCACAAGAACACTGGGAATGGCTGAATCTTACTATTATAAGTATATATCCTGGAATACTAAGGCCCATAGGCAATAGAAACTGAATGTTCTTTTTTTTTTTTTTTTTTCCAGAGGACTACTGCCATGAAAATTACCTTTTTCTGTCACTAGATTTATTTGTGGAATAAACAGCTCCTATAAAGTATCTACTCTAGGATGACTCTAGGATGACATGTGGTATTATTGTATAATGCTTTGAAATAGAAAATTAAAAGGTGGTTCCTTTTCTTAGTAAACACAAAACCACACCCTTCAGGAAGTAGAAATCAGATACCTTACTTAGCTCTCCATGCTCAAAAGAATAACATTGTTAAAGATCAGGCTGCTTAGTTGTGGTCTGCTCAGAGTATCTATTTTATTGATGTTGAGAAGTACCTAATCTGTTTTAGACTGTAAACTCTGAAGGCAAGAATCATGTCTCTTTTACTAAAAATTATGTCTTAAGTGCTTAGCCCAATGCATGGCACATAGTACGTGCTTAGTTTAAATATTTATTAAATGAATGGTACACAACATTGTAAAATTAGTCAATCTGGAGAGAAATAATCCTTTTTAGTGTGATTTTTTTCTTTTCCTGATACCTAATATTTTATATATTTATGGGCTACATGTAAATACTTTATACATGCATAGAAAGTGTAATGATCAAGTGAGGATGTTTGGGGTTTCCATCACTTTGAGAATGTATCTATATGTTGATAACATTGGAAGTCCTCTTTTCTAGCTGCTTTGAAATATATGATGTATTATTGCTAATTATGGTCATCCTGGTCTGCTATGAAACACCAAAACTTATTTCTTCTGTCTAACTGTAAGTTAGACAAAAGAAACTCTCTTTATTTATCCTAATCATCTTGAGAAATAATCCTTAAAATTAGTTTTATTGATGGTGAGGGAAGATATTTAAGGAAGATAATCATTTTATTTTTAATTTTTAAGGTTCTGTTATTTTGGTGTGTAGCTGAATGGAAAATACAAGAAAGGGAAAGGTTCTGCTTTTAGATTAAGCTGATCAAAAGGGGCTACAGAGATTGTTGAGGTGCCTAAGTGAAAGGTCTTTAATAGAGCAAGAGAGACTTTATACTGCAGCTGTTTGATGATATTCAGAGGCAGAACTACCTATTTTTATCCCTTGGCTACATTCCAGTGAACCGTCCCAGCAGATGGAACAGAGGGTAAGAATTGGAAGGGTTATCCTTTGAGTGGAGAGTTGTAATTGTCAAGATATACGATCCCTTACTTTCAGATTTCTAGAGGATGTTATAAACAGGTTAGGAGATGCCTAATCTAGTACCTCTGACCAATGACACTATCTGGAACTTTTGTTACCTTCTCTAGATAACTACCCTTTTCACCTTACCCTAACTTTACTTCTATAGCAATCAAAGCTGTTTTATGAAGACAAGAAAGGCAGCTGCCCAAGGCCTTCTCCAGCTATGTTAGCTGGTGAAAAGGGGCCCTTTTTTACATTTATAAAGTGTGATTCTTAACGTAATGGAGTGATGTATGTACACACAAACCAAACAGGAAAATTAGCCCCATTACCCCATAGAAATTTCCTATGTTTTTAACTTAATAATTTTGCCCATAAATACCAAAAGGAATAAAAAAGGAGGGACTTTTTACAAGTGTTCTTTATTTGTAGGCCATTCTGCCTGTCACCTGTCTTAGGATGCTTTTTACCTTTCTGATTTCTTTTTTCTGATGTGTTCTTTTCTTGTGTAATTGCAGCTTTGGCTTTACAGATAAAGTAATAAAGAAGAGCCAGTGTCCCATTGGGGTCTTTGGTAATGGTTTCAAGTCAGGCTCCATGCGGCTAGGAAAGGACGCCCTTGTCTTCACCAAGAATGGGGGTACTCTCACTGTTGGACTTCTATCACAGACCTATCTGGAATGTGTCCAGGCCCAGGCAGTTATGGTACCAATTGTTCCTTTCAACCAGCAAAACAATATCCTTTCTAGAAATGGAGAATGATGGTTAAAAATTAGTCTAATCTGAGTGTTTTGATAGGAACCTCTTCAGGTCAAATCTAACTATCAGAAGTTTTTAAAGAGGTATTCAAATGTCTTAAATTTAACTGGGATTTTTCTCTATTAAATATTTTAAGAATATGTGGACCATTGACAGAAGCTTAGAAATGTTTTGTTTATATGGAAATTGTCATTGTTACGCAGTTTGATCTATATAGTATGTCTCTGCTCTGCCACCACCCTGTGGTAAAGTTCCCAGGACCTTCCATTTTTTTTTCCTAAGGATAGCTACATTTGCACTGATACTCCTAGAAACATACTATTTATCACCTTATATAATAGCAGAATAGCTCATTTCCCTATATCTGCACTGCTGTTACTTCTGTTAGACACCTGGTTGTCTTGACTGGAACAGTATAGCAATAAGGTTTTAACATATTGCTTCCAAAGAAGTTTAAAAAAATCAGCCTTTGATCTTTTCTTTTAAATTTAAGACTTTGTTTACATTATATCTTTGAAGCTATATTCTGCAGGGGCAACTGATTTTGGAGCTTGTCTCTGCAACCTTTCTCCATTTTTCACCTTTCCTCCTTCTATAGCAGTAATATGCATGCTTTATGTCTATAGTTTTGTCTAAATATGCAACCCAAAGGGCAGATTTCCTTCTCAATAGCATCCTAAGATACTAATTTTTCTTTGACTGTATTTGGTTTTACAAAAAATGTTGATTACTGAGGATTCATTGCCCAGCCTAGAAGCCATCTTGAACTATTCCATTTTCAACAGTGAAAATGACCTGCTGGCCCAGTTTGATGCCATCCCAGGCAAAAAAGGCACTCGTGTTCTCATTTGGAACATCCGCAGGTACAGTATTGCAGGGGTGATAGATTCTATTAAACAAAGGTAGTATGATGAAACACATTTTTATTTAATTTTAACTTGTTAAATTTTTATAAAAAGACAGGGTCTCATTATGTTACCCAGGCTGGTCTCAAACACCTGGCTTCAAGCGATATTCCCTCCTCAGCCTCCCAAATTATTGGGATTACAGGTGTGAGCCACTGTGCCTGGCCTAGCACATTTTAACAACTCTTTTTAGAGAAGCAAAGTCGATAAATTTTGATATACATTTCTATCCCATTGCATACTTGTATGTAACTTTGTCTTAGAAAAACAGAGTTCTGTTTGAGATAGTGGTTCTTGTTGGTAAAATGTGGCATGTTTAAGGTGGAAATACACATACCCTGAGCTATTGTCACAGATAATTAAGACAGTTTAACATATTCTGAGTTCCTCAGAATCCTTTATAAATATCTATTTCATATTCATGAACATTTTTTTGAGACAGAGTCTCTCTTGCTCAGGCTGGAGTGCAGTGGCACAAACTAGGCTCACCGTAACCTTCACTTCCAGGATTCAGGTGATTCTTGTGTCTTGGTTCAAGTGATTCTCATGCCTCAGCCTCTTGAGTAGCTGGAATTACAGATGTGCACCACTATGTCTGGCAAAGTTTTACATTTTTTGTCGAGATATGGGGTTTTGCCATGTTGGCCAGGCTGGTCTTGTACTCCTGACCTCAAGTGATCCACTCACCTTGGCCTCCCAAAGAGCTAGGATTACTGGTGTGAGTCACCATGCCCGGCCAATAGGCACTGTTTTAAGTTTGGTAATTGATAGTTATTTTGCCTAATAGACAATGACAGTGAAGTATGAGAAAGAATAAGATCTTTAAAAAATAAGGACTTCTGTATTAGTGCTTTCACTGGATTAGAAGTAGAAAAATCTGGCCAGGCATGGTGCCTCACACCTGTAATTCTAGTACTTTGGGAGGCCAAGGCAGGAGGATCACTTGAGGCCAGGAGTTTGAGACCAGCCTGGACAACAAAGTGAGACCCTGTCTCTTAAAAAAAAAGTAGTAGAAAAATCTTTGAAGCAGGTAAATATGAACTATAATGAGACTAGGGTAAGATCATGTCTTCAAAATTAATAAAACAATCTAGAAATACTCTATGCTATTTCATTTGTTTAATCTTAGCATGTCTAATGGAATACATTTAATAATGGATTAACACCTAAACACTTAAAAAAAAAAACTCCTAAAAACCTTTAATATAAAATAGAGGTATGACTGATATGTTTAATAGAAAAAATTATCAGATATATTTATTCATTCTTTTCTCCTTAGGTGAAGTATTTTTTTCCCATTTTTTACCTGGGTATAACAAATAAAACAATACTGGTTTATATAGAGAGTTCTGTACTTAACAATTAAAAAGAAAAAAAGTGTGACTCTCAAATTGGTAATTGTGTCCTACTGAGACAACCTCAAGTAATATAATTTGTATTACAAGGAATTTTTTTAGGTATTTCCAGTGATTTACATATCTTAAACAGAACTTTTTCTTTGTCCATCATTCCCCAGTTATGTATATGGTACTAGGTATTATACAGGTTGACTTTCCCTAATCCAAAAATCTAAAATCTGAAATGCTACAAAATCTAAAACATTTTTAGCACAGACATGACAACTCAAAGGAGCATTTCGGATATTGTATTTTTAGATTGGAATGCTCAACCACTAAGTATAATGCAAATATTTCAAAATCCAAAAGGATCCAAAACACTTCTGGTCCCAAGCATTTCAGTTAAGGGATACTCAACCTGTATAAATAAAGGATTACATGGTCAAGTAAATTTGGAAAAAGCTGACTAAAAGTTTACCGTCTTGCTCTACTGTAGGACTTCTCAGAGTCCTAGAGTTCTTTCATATACTAATGTGCATTGAAAATATGTAAAAGAGCAATATAGTATGCACTATTTCCCAATCAGTTTTTAAAAAGTATTTCTTCAGGTTGGGTGATGGCTCACACCTCTAATCCCAGCCCTTGGGAGGCTGAGATGGGAGAATTGCTTGAGTCCAGAAGTTGGGGGCCACAGTGAGCTATGATCATGCCACTGTGCTCCAGCCTGGGCAATAGAGCAAGACCCTGTCTCTCAAAAATGTTTCTACAGACCTTTTTTCCTTAGATGGGGAAGGTAAGGGACAAGGAGGACAGAGAATCTTCTCAGGGCATATGCATTGGGATTGGGTGGAGTAGTGAGAATCAGTATTATTCTAGAAAATCCATAATATGTTACTATACATTGACATGGGCATGTTACAGACAACAGATCATAATGGCTCTGGTGCAGCCCTGTAAAAGGAGCTACATTTTCAACACAGCAGCTCTGAGCTTACAGAGCCTGAAGTGTGAAGCAGAGTTATCACTAGAGCTTGAGGTGACTCTGAAGGCTAAGAATTATTTCTCTATTTTATTTGGTCATACAACTTTTATGTATTTATTTCTTCTTAGGAGTATCTTGAGAGACTACTGTTCCACAGAACAAATTTTGGGAACTATTGTTTTGATACAAACGTTTTCTCTAAAACCTGTCATTTGAGTTTTTTTCTAGGAAGAAAGATGGGTCTTAACCTTTTTTCCCTGGCAGTGGTTAGTGATATAGCTCAGGGTCTTGGAATGAATCACAACTAAGTAGCCCCAAAAGATTATGGGAAGAAGGAAGGTCCTTATGAAAGAAATATTAGTACCATTATGTTTAAATGATAATTATATAAATGTTATCCTAGAGGTCTAGTAAATATATGCTATTTTTATAACAGTCTTTTTTCCTTTTAAGAAATAAGATTAGATCTGGAGAGATCTTAGTCTCATTAGTCCGAAGTTAGTGGAACTAGGTTTTGATTCATTCAGTTGGGGAAAATGATGTTGAGTGATTTAACTAACAATACCCAGAAAGCTTCTCTCTATTATAAGATCCCACTTTGAGGATGGCTGGCATCCATTTGATTTATCAGATCATAGACATTCCACATTCTTTTTATTTCCTTATGAATGTGGTATCATCACCTCTGTGAAAGAGTAGATTTGTTTAGAATGGGAATACCTTTAAGTATTGTGTGATCCTCTACCAAGTAGTTTGTAGTTCCTTTGTACTGGTAGTGAGGGAAAGAAACAGATACCTGAATTTTGGCTCATATTATTTCTTTTTCTCTTGGGTTTCTAGTGCATTTTTTTTTTTTTGTCCTTTGGAGCCAGTTTTTGTTAGATTGGTACTTGTCTCTTTTCCCCAGAAATAAAGATGGAAAGTCTGAGTTGGACTTTGATACAGATCAATATGACATCCTGGTATCAGACTTTAACACAGAAGAAAAAGTGACTGGCGATGTTACCTCTGAGCTGCCAGAAACAGAATATTCTTTAAGGGTAAGTCGGAATGGTTTTTCAACAATGAGAGGTAAGATTTCCAATAACCTGAAAATATTATAGAACAAGATCTTCTTTTAGTTATACAGAGATGACAACCTTCCAGCCTTGTGCTAGTATTCCTTTTTATTGTCTCCATTGAGACAGTTTAGATAATATAGTCAGCAGTACTTTAGTGTGGTAGTTTACATAGTGTAATAAGGTGTAGAAACTGAGCCAAATCTTGGCCCAGCATAGATAACAGTTGGTAGCACTGTTTTATGGGGATGTCAGCAGAATTCGCAATATCACATAATAACATTCCCTTTACCGTTCTGTTCCATAGGCATTTTGTGGTATTCTGTACATGAAGCCACGGATGAAAATTTTTCTGCGTCAAAAGAAGGTGACTACCCAGATGATTGCCAAGAGCCTGGCCAATGTAGAATATGATACATATAAACCTGCCTTCACAGTATCCTTACAACTACACAACTACCTGAAGTTGACCTTTTAATTTCAGGATTAAGTTTTCAGATTGACACAGAAAAACAAAAACTTTCCCTTTCCAATTAAAAAGTTTGTCATGGTACACATTCTGTTACAGTGTACTCTGAGGAAATCTTTATTAAATGCCGATCGGTGTACCACTTTTATCAGAAATCACCTGGAAACTGTTGAAAATAGAGTAGGACTTTGGAGATTCTGGTTCAGTAGAGTCTGAAACTTTTTTTTAAAGAAATATTTATTTATTTAAAAATCCTCAGCTGATTCTAATGAGCAGCCAGGTTTGAGAATCTCTGCTGTAAGGAATAATCCACATCATTTGGTTTCTACTGGGATTTTGATATGTATTAAATTGATTGAAATAAGCAAAATACTGACTAGAACTTCTTAATCTTTTAGATACACTGCAATTTTTTGTTGTAACAGGTCCAGGCTTATATCAATTGAAGTTAGGAGGGTGGAAATTAAAGGCTGATTTTCTAGAGTGAAATAAATCTTCTTAGGTTTGACATAAATTACTGGTACTTCTTATAATAGTAGCCACTCAGAGGAGCCATTACTTGTTTCCACTTCTGCCTCTCCTCTGCGTTGCATCGAAAATGGATTTCAGAGACTAGAAAAAAATCTTAAGATGAACTGTGGATATTAGGTACAACTTTGTTGATGGCTTTTGGGGCAAAAAATTCTTTGAAAGGCTAAGAACTTGCAAGATTATGAAAAATTGTTCTTTTAATCTATTTTCTACTAACTAAGCACCACTCTTGGCCCAAGAAACGTGTTCACACTCTATTTGCTTTGTCAAAGGCATTATCTAGCATGCTTTGTCTTTCCCTGACCAAAAATGAAAAATCATTGTCCTCTTTTTTCTCCTTTTTGGGAACACATATCTTGGCTACTAGGAATGTTTTCTTAAAGTGCTAAACAAATCCAATTTAATAAAGCCAGAACTAGCATTGTTTGCTTTTTAGGTGAATTAGTTATAATCTCACCATATGTAGACTAGAATGTTAGTGCTATAGGTTTAACAGAACCAGCCTAAGGAAGTGCTTTCCAACTACTGTTTTAGGATATAACACATACTTGTCTCCAGCTTCTTTCTTTAGTGGATTTCTATCAGGGAAACTTCTATGCGTGTGTTCCATATGTTACCTCAACTCTTTTCAGCCTCCCTTGCCATAAATCAAATTACCTTCCAATATTGTAGTTTGGATTAAACAGATTTACTGTAGGCATGAGTAAAATGAAAGGCCTAATATAATTTCCCCCAGGGTCACTGAGGAGCAAGATCATTGATACTAATTTATTTACTTCTCAATTATCAAAGGCCATTTCTTTCATTGTTGTTCTCTCTCCTTACACTAATTTGGTGAATTTCCTACTCCAGTATACCCTCACTCTATAATTTGGAATTTTAAGAGTACACAAAAGAAAGAAAAAATTTTGACAGTTTTTATTTTTACAAAGTTAATTTTATGGCATGGGATTTTGGTTTGTTTGCTTGCAGGAGTTTTGTCTTCTTTTGTTTTTATATTAGAATAGGTCTTACTTGAGGTTTTATTTGAACTACTAGAACAAGAACATATATTCTGAGCCAAACATTACTGTGTCATGCACCTACTTGTGTCATGTGTTTGTGTCATACATGGCCTATTTGTTACAGGGTTTTGACACAAGTAGCTTGTCATTTAGAGGGGGCATGGAGATCATTTTTTGAATAAGTAACAAAAGTAAATTTTCATTCAACTCATTTGGACATAAAGGTTTCTTAGTATTTGTTTTAATGAAAATCTCAGTTTCTCTGTCTCTCCTTTATCTTTCTCACTTACCTTGGTTTTTTAATTAAGTAGGACTTGTTAAAAACTCATCATTATTCATGTTCTACTTATAATAATTAGTTGTCTTAATTTCATCTATCCAAGCTTGTTAACTTCTTCCCATGAAATATATCACTACAGGACTATTCATTGTTCTTTAAAATGAATCTTTCTCACTTACTTACCTTGGTTTTTAAATTAAGTAGGACTTGTTAAAAACTCATCATTATTCATGTTTTACTTATAATAAATTAAGTAGGACTTGTTAAAAACTCATTATTCATGTTTTACTTATAATAATTAGTTGTCTTAATTTCTTCTAACCAAGCTTGTTAACTTCTTCGCATGAAATATATCACTACAAGGCTATTCATTGTTCTTTAAAAATGATTTTGTTCTTGTTGCTTTGTTTTCATTGTGTTTGGTATTGTAAGAAGGATTTACCTTATTAGATGTAATTGTACAGATTTGTATTGGAGCATTTACAACTTTTATCAGAACCTATGAGCCCTAGCAGAAAATTGAGCAACTAGCAAAGGCTAAGAAATTTTTTGTGATTGTCAATTTTTAAATCACTGACAGTATTTTTGTATCTTTTCTTACAGTCTGTGTGTGTGTGTGTGCGTGTGTGTGTGTGTGTATGTGTGTGATGTTTTTATAATCTGAGCATTTCCTAATCTCAAATATTTCAAGGACATAATTTTAAAAGAGCTGCATGTAGCTATATCAGTATTTAATCATTTTTTAATTGTTGAGCATTTAAATTATTTATGTTTTTCTGCTTTTAATTGAAAAATCTCTGTAATTCCTAAACCTGTGGGTCTCCCTGACTGTTTCTGTGGGATAAATTCTTTAAAAGAGAATTACTTGGTCAAATATTAAGAATATTCTTAAAGCTATTACAACAGAGTTTTTAAATACCCTCTTGAAAAGTTTGTACCAATTTATGGCCTTTCGAGTTTGATGGTTTTTGCTATAACATGGTGCAAAAGTTTGTCGTGAAGCCCCTGGTATGTTTGTCTCCTTAACAATGTTTTTCTCAGAATAAGCAGGTGAGAATCACTTTTGGGTTCTCTTGCAAGAATGGTAACCAGTTTGGAATAATGATGTATCATAACAACCGACTCATAAAATCCTTTGAGAAGGTGGGGTGCCAGGTGAAGGTGAGTGGTTAATATTTGTGTCATAGGCGGTTGAAAAGAGTAGGAAGAGAATTTAAAATTTGCAAAGGGGATAGCCTTATTAATTGCTTTTACTCCATCTTATGATGCTTTTTGAATTCTGATCCTGGAATTGTGTTACCATTGAGCAGTCTTGTGTTGAAAAACTCTTTCTGCCTCTCATTCTTTAGATATTAATCAACCCAACGAGTTTACTGAATGTATTTTCTAAGTAGCTGTTAATAATAAGAGTCAGAATTAGAATATCAGCAAGTTTACCATGGTGTCAGCTTATAACTCTTTCCATTTTCTTGGGGAGACAATAAGGCATAGTGGAAGGCACATAAAATATGGTTGTTGAAGACCAGGATTTGGGTCCTGAATTTTCCTTTTATAAGCTGTGTAACCTTGGATAAATTGTTTAATTTATTTGAGGCTCAATTTCCTGACCTGTAAAATGGAAACAACAATAATAAGCATACCTGCTTTGCCTGCCTCTCAGCTTACAGGGTTGAGAGATTTAAATGGAATAAATTATCTGAAAATATTTTTTAAACCACTCTATACAAATTTTACTGTCATCTTTAATGTCTACAAGTATCCCTTTTATTCCTATTTTACAGATAAGTTTGCTAAAGCACAAAGAATGATGAACTGCTTCATCATAGTAAGACAGTTATATAAAGCCCAGGATAGCTCATTTTCAGCCTATTTTGTTTTTCCTTGTTATAGCGTCTTTAGACAATTCACGTTTGTGTGCCAATCTAATTATACCTTGACTCAGTTCCTTCCATTAAAGAATTAGAAAACGATATAAATCTAAAAAACTCTTGCATCAACTTGTAGTTAATAATTGCTCTAAGTGTGACTCTCTTTAGTAGTTGTTTGGTGCCCTATGTATGTGGAAAAATTGTTTACTTTAATATAAGATCACATAGCACCCTTAAAATTGTTTTCAGATGAATATTTATTTCAGTTCCTTAGAACAGTAGTATATAAACTTGATTTTTTAGCATGGTAATTCTTTATTCAAATGCAGTCTTATGGCAGTCCTGTAATATAAAGCAGATACAAGTGGAGGTAGTGTGGTGAAGTAGAGATGGATACTAATTCCAGAAGACTGCTAGGGATCTATGGATCATATTTTTTAAATCTCTGCCCTAGAATTGGTCAGAATTTCCAATTCAGTTTGATTAATGCTTGCAGTCTGTTGGTGTATATTCAAAGTGTTTCTCTAGATCTTGATGGTCTTTTCTTGCCCATGAACGTTATGTAACCTTTTATTATTGTTTGGAATCAAAAGGAAATGCCTCTAGGCGGCCAGCAGTAATATAAGTGTTGAAATTAATATTTTCTTCTAAGCCAACTCGTGGAGAAGGTGTAGGAGTAATTGGAGTCATTGAGTGCAATTTCCTAAAACCTGCCTACAACAAACAAGACTTTGAGTATACCAAGGAGTACCGGTGAGTCACTCCCAAACTGAGGTGCTTCCGTTAGTTTGTTCACATATCATTCTATTCTCCAAAGCCTCTAAAACCATCTCTAAAAACCAGCTAAATAAGTTAACTGAGAATTATTTCAAATTTGTTTTCCAAGATTAGAGGATAAAATGATTTCATTTTAAAATTAAACTTTGCTGAATGGCATATAGAGTCTCATTGAGATAAACCTTACCTTTAGAAATAATGCAAAGAGCATAGGAGTAATTTGGTAAAAGATTTCTGGTGAAATGAAAAGCTTTGGAATTGATCTTAATGTAAACAGATGAGTGGATCTGAAGTTATGGAATACATTGGGGAAAAAAAGCAGTTTGAAATTTGTTCCAAAAAATTTTCTTGAAGACAGTGAACAGATTAAAGGAAAGTGATAGAACAGCGGGAAAGACATGTGCTTTCATTAAAGCAGCTAGATTTAATAGGGCAGGCAAACAGGTAAGAATCAGAAAGGAACCTGACATAATGGCTGAACTGGTAGGGATATTTTTAGAAGACAAAGGAGTTTTTAAAGCTAGATTAGAATAGTTTATTTTAAAAATGTCAAGAAGAAGATGGGTCTTTATTTCATTAAGTATTATGAGACAGCTTTTATGTGCCAGGTACTAAGGATGAAAAATAAGACTCTTTGACACCTATGAACAAGTATATATGCAAATAAGAAACTTAAATACTTATAAAATAATTGCTTTAATAAGGGATATGTGCAAAGGGGGGAGAACTTTAAATATGCTTAAGGGAGTCAAGGAAGGCTTCACAAGCAGATTATATTTGAGCTTAAATATGAAGGAAAAGTTAGAATTTTCTGGATGGACAATAGAAGAAGGACATTTTAAGCAGAAGGAAGTATCTGCAAGGGCACAAAAGGGTAAAGGGTATTCTGGGAATATGGAGAAAGAAGGCATGAGGACATTTGCTGTCATTTTCCTTGAAGTCTCAGTAGCAAATATTTTTCTTAGAGTGGGAGAAAAGAAATTTCCCAAATCTCTTTTGTTTTGTGCCCAAACTGTAATAAAGTCAAGTCTTGTACCTTAATTTGTCTTGAGCCACAAGAATTTTAGGTTTAGTGTTTGACAGAGACAGCTATTAGAATGGCAACTCCAAATTAATTTCAGGGTAATTGGTTCATGGTGACTTGGGCTACTCAGTGGTTATGACAACTACCTGTCCTCAGTCTAAGTAAAATGGTCATTTCAATATAAATCTGGCTCATAATGGAAATCTCTGACCAGGACTTGACTGACTCTTAAAGAGTGAAAACTTGGGAAAGATATCAGTTTGACAAAAGTCTCCAAGCCAAGTTACTATGTTTCACTTGAGTGAAAAGAATAGTGAATTGCTGATGACTACCTAAATAATTAAGATTTGTGAAACTCAAATGTTCAATATTAAAAATTATTTAACATCTTTCTATATCATCTTTGCCACCAACCCCCCAAATCTACCTTTTAAATTTTACAGGCATTAAACTTTTGTTTTTTGATGTCAAGTTCGGGTATGATGAGGTGATTGCAGTGGATTCAGAGAAAGATAGTCTATAGACAGTAGATTTATTCAGTTGAACACAGGATTTCTGACTTAAGATAACATCTGCTACATACTTTATTAAAAACAGAGCTAGTATACTATTCTGCTTACAGTCTTTTGAGGATAACAAATTTGCATAACTCGTGCCAGTTCTTCTTGTGCCAACTCTTGTACCATTGCCCTTTTTTATCCAATCTATTTTACATAAAATGAAAAGGTATTTAAATTAAAAACATAGGAATTTAAGAAAGAGATTAGAGATGATTGCTATAGTAAACTCATCCTATGAGTATTACAGATACCAAAACCTGCAAATGATAAGAGATACCAGCCATCATACTTCTGTAATGTCTACAAATAAATCATCTGTAATATCACTTTTAACAGTTATGGATGTGATTTCAGCTACAACTATCATGGCTCAAACTTAGAACATTTTAAAGGGAATTTCAGTTTAAGAAATGTAGTCAATACATATTAATTGAATACCACTGGTATATAACACAGTGGCTGGGCTTTGTGGAATTTTCCAGAGAAATTCAGGACATGGTTGCTATCTTTAAGGAGCTTACAGTCATTTGTATCAACAGATTGTAACATATACGAAGTAATTTGGAGAGCAATAAAATGGCTCTTTGATCAATCAAAACCTAAGTGGTATGTTATGGGGAAAATGCCCTGATAGAGTAGATGGGGAAGGTTTTGGACAGAAAGTATGATTTGAGATGTGCCTTACATGATTAAAACGTGGAAGAGACTAAAGGAATTCTAGGATGGAATTGTAACATGAGCTAAGGTACAGGAACTCAGAACTGTAAGAATATAGAGAGTGGAGATAATGGGATATAACTAGAGTGAAGGCAAACCAAGTTAAATGGGTAGAGTTGGGCCATATCCCAGAGCAGCAGTTGGCAAACTTTTTCTGAAAAGGTCCAGAAAAGGTTACAACTACTTGATTTTGCTATAGTATGAAAGCAGCCATAGACACTAAGTAAAGGAATGAGCATGGTTGTGTCTAATACAATTTTGTTTACAAAAACAGGCACTGGGCTGGATTTGGCTCCAGTCTGCTGACTCCTGTCCTAGAACCATCATTCCTAAACTACATGCTAAGCTACACATAATGAATTCATAGGAGAGCCATGAAATATTTTACATTTTTCAGGGAAATACAGTGATACTCAACTTTGTCTATAAACCACAGAAACTGTCCTCTGTTGCTGTCATAACAAATTACTACATAACTTAGTGGCTGAAAACAATAGTAATTTACTGTCTTAGTGGTCTGTAGGTTAGATGTCCTACACAGATCTCACTGGGCTATAATCAAGGTGTTGGCAGGGCTGCATTCCTTTCTGGAGGCTCTAGGAAAGAATCCATTTTCCTGCCCTTTCCAGCTTATGGAGGCTGCTAGCATTCCTTGCCCATGGCCCTTTTCCTTCAGTTTCAAAGCTAGCAGTGATAGGTTGAGTCCTCATATTGCATCACTCTGATGACTTTGCTTCTGTCATCACATCTTCTCTGATTCTGACTCTGCTGCCACACTCTTCTACTTTTAAGGTCCCTTGTGATTGCATTGGATAATTCAGGATATTCTTTCTATCTTAAGGTCAATTGATGAGTATCCTTAATTCCCGCTTGCTGTGTAAACATTATTATGTCTATCACAGTCTGCCCTTTGTCTCTTCAGATTCCATTTACATCTAATAGGCAAAATATGTTCACCCCATCCCAACGTTTCCAAAAGTCTCCACCCATCACAGCATCAATGCAGAGTCAAAAATTTCATGTAGATGTCATCAGCTCACAAGTCTCAAGTTTCCTTATCTAAATCACATAAGGGCGATATTCTGAGTATGGTACATCTTGGGGTAAAATTCCTCTACATCTATGGATATGTGTTTTTTCTTTTGCATTTTGCTGTTAAAATACAGTGGTGAAACAAGCATAGGATACTAATTATATATATTCTTGTTCTAATGGGGGAGAAACTAAAAGGAAAAAAGGAGTCACAGGTTCTAGGCATTCTCAAAATCTAGCCAGGCACATTCCATTAAGTTTCAAGGCCTTCATCCTCTAGACTTGAGGCTTTGCCCTCTGGGCTTATGGCTCCACCCTCAAAGCGGTCTTTCCTTTTTAATGAAGGGTAGCATGTGTTTGCAGCTAAGTCATTTCATCAGTCTGTTTCCTGACTGTAGAATTTTAAGGGTCCAATAGGCTTTTCTCCATTTTTTTCAATTCAAGCTAGTTTTTATGCTAGTGTGCCATTCTTAAGAACCTTATGGGTCTCATGGATATTCAGGTCATCCAAGAAGAGGCACTTGGCAGGTCTTTCCTGGGGAATCCTGTATCTGTTCTTGGCTTCAGCTGAGATGGCTATGGAGATCTGTGAGCCACATGCTTTATCTTTTCAAAGAGTATTTTGTGTGACTGAATGCTTTGGCCTTTTGATATTTCTGAGATATTAACAAAAGATTGTCCAGCCCCAGCCTCAGCTTTTTCTCTAGAGCATGCTTTCCTGACAGTGAATCTCTAAATTTTAGCATCTTTTGCAATCTGGATGGGCTGAGAATTTCCCAAATCATTGAGTTCTGGTTTCTTTTTGTTTAACAATTTATTCTTCAGTTTGTCTCCTTTCTCTTGCATTTTACTTAAGCAGCAAGAAGACATCAGGCCACACATTTAACACTTTTCTTGAAGATCTCCTCAGCTAAATTTCCAATTTCATCATTAACAAATTCTGTTTTCCACATAACTGTAGGACAGTTCTGCTAAGCTTTCTGCCACTGTATAACAAGGATCACCTTCTCTCAAGTTTTCCAATAACATGTTCGTGAGCTCCTTCTGAGCTTTCACTAGCAATGCCTTTTACATCCATATTTCTACCAGTAGTCTGTTTACAATGATTTGGGTATTCTCTAAGGCAATTTGTGTTTTCTCTACCATATTTTTCACTTCTTTCTGAACCCTCACCAGTGAAATTATTTAACATCCATATTTCTGCTAATGTTAGTTCAAGGTAATCTAGGTTTTTTTCTGTCAAACTTCTCAAAATTTTTGCGGCCTCTACCAATTGCCGATTCCAAAGCCACTTCTGATAGCAGCACCCCACTTCCAGGTACCATCTGCTACATTCTTTTTCATTACATCATATCTTTGTGAATCTGGATTTAATCCATTTACATTTAAAGTAATTACTGAAAAGGAGAGATTTACTTCTGTCATTTTGCTGTTTGTTTTCTGTGTCCCTTGTAGCTTTCTTTGCCCTTCATTTCATACATTGCTGTCTTTTGTGTTTGGGTGATATTTTTTTTTGTAGTGAAACATTTAAATTCTTTTCTCATTTCCTTTTGTGTATATTCTATAGCTATTTTCTTTGTGGTTTTCATGGGAATTATATTTAGCATCTTTAAGTTATGACACTCTAATTTGGATTTATACCATCTTAACTTCAATTTCTTACAAAAGTTCTCCTTTAAAAGTTCTATCACCATTCCTTTCAGTTGTTGACATCACAGAATTACATCTTTGTACATTGTGTTGTCCAAAATCATAAATAATTTATAATGCATTAGCTTTTTAAATTATGTAGAAAACAAAATGTGAAGTTACAAACCAAAGTTACAATAATATTAGCTTTCAGAATCATAATTTTTTTTTTTTTTTGAGACAGACTTTTGCTCTTGTTGCTCAGGCTAGAGTACAATGGCTCCATCTTGGCTCACTACAACTTCCCCTTCCTGGTTCAAGCGAGATTCTCCTGCCTCAGCCTCCCCTGTGCTGGGATTACAGGCATATGCCACCACGCCCAGCTAATTTTATATTTTTAGTAGAGACAAGGTTTCACCATGTTGATTAGGCTAGTCTCAAACTCCTGACCTCAGGTGTTGCACCCGCCTCAGCCTCCCAAAGTGGTGGCTCATACCTGGCCAATTTTTTTCTTTTAAATGTATTCTCTTACATTATGTAGAAAACAAAATATGGAGTTACACACTGCAAGGATTCCTTGAATGTAATATATTGTTTCTCTCTTGCTGCTTTTAAGATTCTCTTTGTCTTTGGCCTTCACAGTTTGATTATAATGTGTGTCTGTGTCTGGGTCTCTCTGAGTTCATCCTACTTGGAATTGAGCTTGGATGCTTATATTTGTGTCTTTTATCAAATTTGGGAAGTTTCTGGCAATTATTTATTCAAATATTCTTTCTGTTCCTTTCTCTTTTCTCTTTCTCGGACTCTGCTAATGCATATATGTTGGACCACTAATGGTGTCCTATGGGTCCCTTAGTTTTTGTTCACTTTTCTTCAATCTTTATTCTTTATACTGCTCTTTATACTTGATAATTTTCATTTTTTGTCTTCAAGTTCACAGGTTCTTTTTTCTGTCTGATCAAATCTGACTTTGAATTCCTACAGTGGATTTTTCATTTCAGCTTTTAGACTTTTCAGCACCAGACTTTCTTTTGGATTTTTATGTTTGTTATCTCTATTTTGCGTATGCATTGTTTTCTTGACTCTCTGCTCATCTTCCTATAGGTTTTTGAGTATCTTTATGACCGTTCTAAAATCTCTGTGAAGTTGATCTGTCATCAGTTCTTTTTCAGGGGTGGTTTCTATTTTTTTTTCCTTTGAATGGGCCACCGTGTCTTGTTTCTTTGTATGCCGTGTGACTTTTTGTTGCAAACTGGACATTTGAATCTAATAATGTGATAACTCTGGAAATAAAATTCTCCTTTCTTTGTTGTTGTTGTTGTTGTTGTAGGCTTTCTCTTTGCCAAAGATTAACCTGAGAAGTAAATTTAAGGTCTTGTCATTTCTTTTCTCAGCTTGCATTTTTTCTGGGCATTCACAGTGGCTTTCTAATTTTCCCCATATGTCCAATTGCTTTTGAATGTCCTTGTCTTTATGTCTGGCTCACAAAAGGGGGAAAAGAGAGAAACAGAGGAGGAAAAGAAGATGCCAGGACTTTGAATCCTCTGGATGTCACTTCAACTGGAGAAGATGGTTGAAACAATGGGGGAGGTTCAACAACAATGGCCTCTTGCCTTTTTGTTTTCACTTCTGTGATCAGAAGCAGCAGGCAGTGATAAGAGGATAGATTTGCAATATTTAGAGGAACGTGTCCTTTTTGCCCACACTGGCTCCTAGAAGTTGCTCTTGAAATACATGCAGGGTTTGCTTTCCACAGGGCTGGGAGTGGGGGATGGGTAGCTATTACTGAGGTAAGAACTGAAATTGACCAAAATTAGCCACAGTTTACCATCCAAGCCTTCCCCTGGAAGTTACAAGCTTTCCATAGACTCCAGAGTTTCAAAATTGTTACATCAGGCAGCTTCTGCTACTGCAGTTGTTGTATATGTCAGGAGACAGCTTCCACATGCTTCTTATTCTGCCATCTTCCCATAAGCCCATCTAATTTACTTCTCTTTAAAGTAGATTTTAAGTAGATTTTTAAGAGGAAATGAGGAATAGTTCTTCAACTGTGACTTGAGGGAATGATATAAACATAGAGTAGGTTGAAGGGGAATAAAAGTTTGTAGGGGAGCTCATATATGATTACTTTAATCTTTTCTGTGTAGTGAGAATGTAATTTAATATGAATAAGGTGGAGATAAGGAAGAGTTTCTCTTAAGAAGAGAAGAGCTTTGCAAAATCCTTGGGGAATCATCCAGTGGGTAAAGTTATTTTTAAAATTCTGAATTCTAATTGTGCAGTTTTCCAGTTGTGTATAGCTCTACATTAAGTTGGAATCTTGGGTTGCAGAATTAAGTAGGAATTAGTAATTCAAAAGTTGGAAGTTTTTAAAAGTAAAATTTAGGATTTGATTTTTACAAATTACATTTTTTTCTGACCCCAAGTCTACTGTTGTTCATTTGGGAAGAAAAATAAAAGAGAAAGAGCAAGAACTGGAACTCAGATACAGCCTCCAATAATGGCTATGTAGTAGAATGTTGAAGAGTGCTTGTTCATGGGCACCATAATGCTATGATCAGCATTTGGATGAAGAGGAACTATAGAGACATACTAGAGTTAATGTTTGATTGATTTATAATAGATAGGGTCAGTATTTGATCCTCTGACTTTTACCTTGTTCTAAATTATCTACCTGTAGTCATACGACAATCAAATAACTCCCCATCAGCTTATCAATATTTGGCTCTGTCCTGTCTCTGTAGTTTGGTTCTCTGTCTCTAATGTCAAGTTACCCACCCACTCCCTGATTCAGCAAGCCCTGAAAATTTGTAGAACTCTACTTTTTAGCACTTGTGACCATTTCACCTTTACAACTGAAATGACTGTTCAGCATTATGACTTTGTTATTTTGACACGTAGCTTGCAAAGACAATGGATTCCCATCTTGGTTTCTTAAAGTGTAGATGTTCAAAAGTATGCCAAATACTCTTAAATTATTGGTGTCTGTTAAATGGGAACTTTTCAAAGATCAAAGAATTGTTCAACAAGTGCTGAACTTTGACATACTTCTTTCACTTTCTTTCAGGTTAACAATAAATGCCCTTGCCCAGAAGCTCAATGCTTACTGGAAGGAAAAAACATCTCAAGATAATTTTGAGACCTCAGCTGTAGCCAGACCAATACCGTAAGTAATAGTTATAGAATATGAACATATTAGGGGTAATATCCATAGATCAAATGGAAGTAACAAGGGTAAGATGGTGCTTTTCACATCAGGAAGTTTAATTGACTAAAAATAGGAACTCACAGGTACTAACTGCTTCATTCTCTAAACCTCTTCGTTCTGGTTGAACGCGTTTACACTCTGGGTCATAAATGTGAAGAGTTTAGTACTGTCAATTAGAAACAGGTAGTGTGATATAGTAGAAGAGGATGGCTATTTAAATCAAACATTCCTGGGTTGAAAATCCAGCTGTGCTTTTTAATAGTTGGGTGAGCTTGAGTAAGTAAGTTACTTCACCTCTCTGAATATATTAAATTAGATGACATAACATTTTTAGCACAGTGACTGGCATATAGTAGGTGTTCAGACATGTTAGCAAACTTCCCTTTTCTTTACTGCTAGTGAATATTGCTGGGACTGTACCAGTACTTCAGAGTAGAAATAGAGAACCCAGTATGTTAAAGAAAAGGTAGAATTTATTGACTCTAAGACAGACAAGTCAGGTAAGGAGCATAATACAGAGGATCCAATGTGTAGCAACACATACACCATCAGTTACACCACCATCAAGACAAACATTGGAGTGGTAGAATGTTTTGGAGTAGGCACCTGTTTTTTTAATGGAAAATATTAGGCAAATGTATGATATAAAATTTTATTTCAAATGCAACCTAATGGCTGTATGTATATCACCCTTTTCTTACTCTGAAGATCTTAGCTCATAGCCGTCCTCCATAGTTTTCAAAGTACAAACTAAGATGAGATGCCATTTTTTACCTTTCAGATTAGCAGAGATTAATGCAGTGAAACATTCACATACTGCTAGAGAGAGTATGTGCTGGAAGCAGAATTGTAATAATGGTAATTATTTATTGAATGCTTATTTATATGTCAGGCACTGTTCTAAGTTCTTTATATCCAGTGATTTACTTAATCATCACAACAACTCTATCTGTTAGATATTATTGTTACTTCTTTACAGATATAGAGACTGATACACCAAGAACTTAAGTACCTTGCCTGAGGTTAGACGAGCAGCAGGTAATACAGCTAAGGATCGAATATAGGTAATCAGGTTTCCCAAACCTAAGTTCTTAACTGCTACTCTCTTGTGGAGAGATGCGATGAGGGGAATGTAGTACAGCCTCCTCAGCTACCTATTTACTGAAAGCATGACCTAAAAGCCTCTTCTATCTGCCTGTATTGAAGGATCTACCATGATCTGCATGGAACCCGAAACAGAGGGTTGCTTCCTCTAAGCATGCCTATCCCTGAGAGAGTAATACTGGCATTCTGCCAGAGACTCTCCTGTGCATATACATGTAGACCCAAAGCTAATATGACCTTTCTTCTCCCCTCCCACTACTGCTGAAGCTGCTTTTTGCTGGCTCTGGATCTAAAACAGTGGCTGTCTTGAAATATATAGACACCAGAGGTCAGGCCTGAGCTTAGAGCTTAGAGGTTGCAAGGCTAGAACAGCCTGGAGCTAGGAGATAGGAAGCTGTAGTTCCAAAAATGTGTACAGACTTTCTTTGTTCAAACAGGGTTTTAAAAAAGAAGAGGGCAGGCCATGCGTGGTGGCTTACGCCTGTAATCCCAACACTTTGGGAGGCTGAGGCGGGTAGATCACGAGGTCAGGAGATCATGACCTTTCTGGCCAACATGGTGAAACCCGGTCTCTACTAAAGCACAAAAATTAGCTGGGTGTGGTGGTGCGTGCCTGTAGTCCCAGCTACTCAGGAGGCTGAGGCAGGGGAATTGCTTGAATCCAGGAGGCAGAGGTTGCAGCGAGCAGAGATTGGACCACTGCACTCCAGCCTGGCGACAGAGCGAGACTTCGTCTCAAAAAAATAAAAAATAAAAGACGAGGGCATTGTATTTCAGTGGTAGAATTATGAGTGCCCTTTATTTTCTTCTGTATATCTTTCTGTATTTTCTAGTTTTTAATAATGAGCTTATATTACTTTTATATTTAGAAAAAAACACAATTTAAAGCCAGGTGCAGTGGCTCACACCTGTAATCCCAGCACTTTGGGAGGCTGAGGCAAGCAGACTGCTTGATCTCAGGAGTTCGAGACCAGCCTGGACAACATGGTGAAACCCTGTCTCTAAAATCCTGTCTCTACCAAAAATACAAGACTTAGCCAAGTGTGGTGGCTCATGCCTGTAGTCCCAGCTACCTGGGAGGCTGAGGTGGGAGGATTGCTTGAGCCTAGAAGGCGGAGGTTGCAGTGAACTGAAATTGCAACACTGTACTCCAGCCTGGGCAGCAGAGAGAGACCCTGTCTAAAAAAAAAAAAAAAAAAGAAAAGAAAAAAGAAAAGAAAAGAAAACACAATTTAAGATGATAAGGAAATTATTGAACGAAGACATGAAAGAACCACACCACTCTATTGAACTATCTAGTATAAGAGCAGTATAAATATAACATACATAAAACTCAGGCTAAATTACATGTTAGTGAAATTGGCTGAGGTGCCCCTCTTCTTGCTTTGTGTGTCTTTTCTCTCGCCCTCTCCATTCTAACTCCAGCCTGTCTTTCACACCTTAGGTACTGAGTACTTCTGTCATATAAGGGCCACCTTCTTTCTCAGAGAAACACATTCTCTCTAAAGTGTAGGTGACTGAGGGGAATGAGAGTGGGTATGCATTTTAAGAGTTGATCTCTGGAAGAGTTTTATCTTAATAATTTAATCCCATTGTTGTCTGCAGCCACTGTTTTTAGATATGAAATTTAATCACATATATATTACTTTTTAAGATTTACTTTAGGAATATTAACCAGTAAAATTTTGATTGAAGTATTATAAGCAAAGGTTTTTTTGAGAGGGAAATAAAAAGGAATAGGGAGTCTCTGCAGGGAAATTGGGGAGATGTTTTAATGGCAATGCTTCCATGACTCTCATAAATGCATTTTAAGCCTGTTACATGATTGGACAGAGGCAAACAAAATGATTCTGTGGGTTTTATTTGTTGGTAATATAGTAATAAACAAATTTTCAAGTTAATAAATTTTAGAGTTAAAGTTACCCTATTTTTTGCTTGGAACAGAGATACCAGGATAAATACTACTAATTTTTTTTCAGTAGCTTTTGCGGTACAAGTGGTTTTTGGTTATAGGATAAGTATTATTGACCTCCATAAATAATAGTAGCTCACCATGTTAATACTTGTTACTTGCTATAGTTCTGTCATTTTATCTGTGAAGTTAAAAATATATACATTTTGGGCACCGAGATGATAACATTCCTAACACATTTCATATATAAAATTAGGTTATTTCTGTTTTAGGCTGCACCTTTCTAATGTAAGAGAAAGCACGGAGCCAAGATATACATAGTCACACTTCCATTTTTGCTCATTCAGGAAGGTCCCTGATCAGACATGGGTTCAGTGTGATGAGTGTCTTAAATGGAGGAAACTTCCTGGCAAGATTGATCCATCCATGTTACCTGCAAGATGGTTTTGTTATTATAATTCTCATCCAAAGTACAGGTAAGGTTCCAGGACTCAATCTTATGCTCAGAGTAACTCCTGATTTATCTCTATAGTCTAAAACATTTTTCATGTCACGTTTACACCCTTCAGCCAGGGACTCAAGGCCCTGTGCCACCTGACCCTACCTTACCTATCTAGCCTTACATTTCGTTGTATTTTAACACAGACTCTATACTTGAGCCAGGCCTGTGGCTTCACTATTCCCTACACATGAAATGCTTACTCTCACTTCCATGACTTTGATGGTGTTATTCTTCTTGCTTGCAGTGACTGTCTGCATTCCATCTGTCTATCCTAATCACATCCATCTGGGGAGCAAGTCTTTTGTGTGATGCTTTTCCTGTTGACCATAGTTTACAGTGATTTTACTCTGACTTCCTCTGGTATTTGATTGTTGACATTTGTTCACATATTGTTTTGTACTTTTTGGATGTTTTTTTATGTATGTGTGTTTTGGCTCTTCAAGAGATTGTACACTCTTCGAGAACAAGGGCTTACATTCCAGGTCAAGTCGATGATTATATGCTTCATATTCGGAATCGGTGTTATACAGTAGTAACTGTACCTATTTTATATTCAGTGCTGTTTGTGTGTTTGTCTTCCTAATATACCATATGTTCCTTGCAGCATCCAACATCTAAGTAGTGTCTGGCATATCTGTCAGCATTAACTTCAATTTAAAAGTTTTTAAAAATTTGACTCAGTAGTCACATAGGTTCATAATAATAAGTCAATGTGCTTCAATTCAGCTGTGACTTTCTGAAAGTTCATTTTACAGGATAAATACTGATTACTGATAGAAAGAAAGGTGCTAAAATGGGTAAAAATGTCTGAAATTGAAGAAGTTAAATGCACAAAGATTAGGTCTATAAATATAAGCATTTCCTCATAGTCTCTAGATATGCCTAAGTATTTTTCCATGGAGAGTAAATAAGATTGTGTAATTAGAATATGGAACTGAGTACTTAGAAGTCTCGTATTTGAATACTTTATCTTTTAGTACAGGATACATAATCTTCCAGGCCACTTTACCCCTTTATAAACTGGGTATAATATAGCTGCCAATTACTGTTAAGTTTTGTTTGTTTGTTTCTAGGATTACTTTTGACAACTGAATGCATTTTCTAGTACTCCTTTCAGTTTTTACTCTTAAAGTTCTCTTTCTCATGCCTTAAATATAACAAGGTTTTATAATTTGAATGGGGTCTGAACTCTATAATGTTAGAGGGTTGTTAACCTGCGTAGTTGTAAGGAAAGTAAAATGTAAAAGTGAAGGGCACATTTTGTTTCCAAAGGATGATTTCTTCTCTATGCTGCAGGAGGTGCTCTGTTCCAGAGGAACAAGAACTCAATGATGAAGACCTGTACTTGAGCAAAGCAAAGAAACAGTTGAGTATACATGAGATGGTGTTCTCTATCATAGGGCAGAGGAACCTGACACTTCCTAATAGGTCAGGGGAGTTTTGAGAAGAGAGAAATTTTTTTGGTTCTTAAAAAATAATTTCCCTCCTCACCTCACTGCTCTCCCAGTTCTTTATTCCTCCTAACCATCTCTTGAATGTCACATCTACAATTCATAGTCCATTTCAAACTGAGAAGTTTCAGGAGTGAACTAAATAGCACTTTTGTCTTCTCCTAGAGAGCAAACTGTTGAGGAGAAGAAGAAGATGCCTATGGAAAATGAGAACCACCAGGTGAGAGGCAGTGCGCACCCTTATCTTTCTCACATGACATTTTCTCCAACAGAGGCTATAAGTTAAAGGAAGCAGCAATCTTGAAAGCTGCATAGAAATAAACCATTTCTTCTGGTGGTCTTCTTTTCATTGGATCTTTTGGTTTTGCTTTTCTCTGCTGTCACTGATGTTTAGATCACCAAAAATAGAAGAGGCAAATCATTTATTTGCCAAATTTGGATTCAGTACTGACTCTGGAGAGTGTGAATGTCACATTCAGTGTCACAGAATATTCAGCGTTGTGTTCCATCCTCATACAGGCTTCTCCTGTTAAATGTCTGGTTTTCCTGTCTCTTTTCTTCCAGGGTTCAGGGGCGATTGCTTCCTCCTGCCTCTTGGGAAGAAAGGGTGGTTCTTTGTACTCCTTCCTGATCCCTGCTTTCAGGCTGGCTGGCTTTATAAAGACTCTGCTGTTTTGAATTTTCAGGAGCACTGTCTCTCGGACATGGTTGCCCAGCTCCGGACGCTGAAGGGTGCAATAAGGTTGGCCGTCCTTTCAGGGACACTCCTTTCCTGACAGCCACCGTAGCACCCATATATCTTCCCCTCCCAACCTTGCCTTTCTGCATGATTTCCCTCTTGACCCTCTTTCCCAGAGAGATCTGCTAGTCGCATGTTAGATTCACCTTCCAACCACTCAATCAGGGTAGGTCAGACTGGTGAGGATAGAGGCAATTTAATACTAATTCTTCTTCTGATATCCAGGCATATGAATGGATATCTTCTTCTGATATCCAAGATCCAGGCATATGAATAATCAGGTTTCATACCCTAATGTCTTGGTTTAATAGTCTGATGTAGAGATTGGAAGATTTCCTAGGACTGCCCTGTTCTCATTCAGTTTACCTCCCCTATATATTCCCTCACCATAATCATTCATACTATTTTCATGAGCTGGCTCTCCCACAAGATCCAGATGCATGTCTGTGTGTATGTACTGTGAATATATGTTAGTCTGTCGCATGCATTTCTCCCAAACTGGCACAGACACTTGCCGCAGTGCATTTTCCCACCATCCCTACCCTCATCACACATCTCAGAGGATTGAAAACTCAGCCTTCAACTGAGTCACAAAAGAGAATTAGACATTGATTAGGGGGTCTGGGTTTATGTTGGGGGTGGGATAATTCTAGAAGCCAATAAGTAAGTTGGGGGAGGTCTGTTTGGTGTCCAGCTGATAAGGTTGATAACGGAATATGCCTAGTGTACATTATGGCGCACTGTTTGTTTTGTGTAGAAAACGGTTTCTTTTTATTTGGCCAAATATTCTTTCCTAGCATCAAAAGGATTGACTCATCCTTTGGCATTTGGTTTGAATTTGGGATTTTTACAAATCATTTCTTTCTTTTCTAGGTATTCAGTAATCCACCAAAGAACCTTACTGTACAAGAAATGGCTGGATTGAATAACAAGACCATTGGATATGAAGGAATTCGTAGCCCTAGTGTGCTTCCATCTGGTGGAGAAGAAAGTAGATCACCTTCTCTTCAACTTAAGCCTCTGGATTCCAGTGTTTTTCAGTATTCCAGGTAACTAAAAAGCATGATCTCTTGTCAATAGTAAGCCTTAGGGTCTGTTTTCCTCTAGTAAGTTGGTATGTTTTACCCTGTTTCTGTTTTTTCTAAGGCGTAGGATGGAATTCAGAAGTAGAAACACAATTTTAAATTGATAGTATAGTATGCTGCATGTATCTCCAGTTTTTCAGTATTATAACTGCTGTGTCAGGTATATAATTTTGAGGTGATCATTTGCTGATACTCATTTTATGTACCATGTATTCACGTTATATTGGGAATTCTGCAAGTGTAATAATAGACAAAATTTGAAAAGTGTAAAATACTATACAAATAAGGTAATGTTATATCAATAAGCATTGCTCCTTTTCTTCAGTGTATGGATATTAAAGTTTTCTGGGGCCTCATAGGCCTAGCATATGTTGGCCACATATAAAAATAACTATTAGATATTTGTGCCATTAGGTAAGCTTTATCATTTGTTGTTTCCGAGAATAAATTATTAGTATAAGTTTAGTCTTGGTCTTTCCTTGTTCACCTTCTAGCACCTCATCAGTGTTATTTTGTGTCTTCATAACAAGGAGTATAACTTCCTTTTCTTACATATCAGGAGTATCTGAAGCACTGAAGGATATGACTGCCCCTATACTGCCATGGGACTGAACTCAATACTCCTAATTATGACTCCTTGCTTTCTTCTCTTTATTCTGCTTCTCACTTTTGCAGGGCCAAGCCATATAGGGCAGTCACAGAGTTGCTCTCTAATAGTAGAAATGTCTGTGTTCATCAGTAATGTGACTGTTATATGGTGGGATGTGAACTTTTTAGTGACTATTTTCAGTTTGGTTATCTTCTTAACATATTGTAGAATAGTCAGTGGAATACATAATAGAATAAAGTGACTCCTGGTTGGTTGGTTTTTCTCTGTGTTTCTGAGTTCGAAACCAGCCTGAACAACATAGTGAACTCTCGTCTCTTAAAAAAAAAAAAAAAAAAAGGAACAATGCCTTGGAATATAGTAGGTACTCAATAAGTAATGGTTGAATCTGAGTCATATATAAGAAGCAATTTCTAAGGTTGAATTTTGTAGCAGTGGGTTAAGAAATAGATTCCAGCCTTAGTCTCAGGAGCTTGAACCTAATTATACTGTTTCCATGTATACTTTTCCAACTCCCATTTTAGGTTGGGAGGAGTACACTGTAAATGCTAAGTGTTTTTGAAGCACATTATTTATCTTTCTACCCTGGTCTTCTGGAGATGTTCATACATCACCATTGCTGCTGGAGTGTCAGGTGTCTTTGCTTTTGAAGACTATCCTTTCCCTACTATGACCACTTTTCCTTTTTTTTTT